>APFE030391451.1:0-74645 GCA_000404065.3 Pinus taeda | reverse complement strand
TTTTCCACTGTCTAGAGAGGATTCGAATTCATTGTTTTCCCTCTTTAGCTTCTCTTCTTTCCTCCTTGATCATCTATTCCAGCTAAAGGCATCAGCATAAACTCTTACCTTGCCCCAAAGACCCACCTGCAAAAACTGTGCTCAATCCCCGCACCCTGAATTGCACTCCCTCCAATTGCCACCAAAAACCCAAAAATCTTTAAATCAACCCCCCTTATCAATTTACTAGCCTAATATCTTTGATCCTAATTGGTCAGCTTATCATATTGAAAGATCTACCGAATCTGACCCGAGAGAGCCTTCTCATACCTCGTAGGGCTAGCTACGAGGTGAAATGGTTTGATGTAGCCTTGAGAGTTTGTCTATCTCAGCCTAGGTGAATTCCAAGCGCTAACACTCTCAACAATTCTTCTAGGGTACAAACTTCTAGGATTGCATGGAACTTGTGGATCCTACTGCTAACGTGGACCAATGCCACCGCACGACTTCAACCTTTCATCTCACAGTATATACACTAACCCACTATGACATGTCTTCCCATAAGTAAAATTTGGGAGTTTTCCATCGTTCCTCCACATGAAACCTCCAAGCCCAAATATTCCATTCCTTGACATATATGATCTATGTAAATACTTTAACCTTTCAGCCCTTATAACTAAGTCACAAGGTTTCTATTGTAGAAGGCCTATTACAACATAGTGCCCAAGTCCTTAGATTATGGAGACTTTGGCCTGTGTGATGCCTATGTTTTCACACACACACACATATGCATAATCAAAAGGCTTGAACCTAGTGGTTTCTCAAGGACATAGTCCAGTCATGATTTATATATATATAAGGTTTGAACCTAGTGGTTTCTCAACTTCTTAGTCTAGTCTTGGTTGTGGTGGTTCTGATAAGAGTTGGGCCTTGACTCCTACATATGTTTTCATAAAACCCCTCATCCTGCAGCCTACAAAGCATACATATACAGAGATAAAATCAAGTTCCATCTCTCATGAGCTTAAATACGACTCAAATTGGACCAGTTTTACACATTTACATGCCAATATAAATAGACTTAATAGCCCAAAAACAATAGAAATCAAACATTTCAATGCAAGTAATTAGTCCTAAACAAACATTACCTATTTGTTTTACACACAAATATTTGGACCAATTGATCTATGGATTTATAGACACAACTCTGTATAATTTATTTACAATTTGATTTACGTTTGCTTCATTCAGTTAAAAAAAGGGATTTGTTGCCAAAAATATGATTAGCCATTTCCCATGTGGCTTCCTCGGGCTCAAACAACCTCCACTACACCTTGATTTGTTCTCTTACTCTATTTTGGAGCATGAAATTCCTTTGTTCCAATATGCATAGGGGTTATGACTAGAATTCTCCCTTTGGTTCTACCTATAGCATAGACAAGTCAATCACATGATTATAGTCTGACATATATATTTTCAACAAAGAAACATGGGAAACATCGTGAACGCAAGGCCATCCTATAGCCTACTAGCCTTATTCTTTCAAGCATTTCAAATGGCCCATAAGACAGTGGTATCAACTTGGCACATGAATCAAATTTGAAGAGCTTATCTTGGGTCTAACTCACAAAGATACATGCTCTCCAACTTTGAACTCCTTATGTGTCCTATGTTGGTTCGCGTAACACTTATGTATGTGTTGTGCCAATTTTAAATTTTTTCTAATAGTTGCTATTTCTTGCTCCATTTATTTTAACATATCAAGCCAAATGAGGACCCTATTCACTAGGTCACTCTAGCTGATAGGAGTGTTGCAACTCCTCCTATATAGTGCTTCATATGGGCTCATCTTTAGAGATTCTTGGTACCCATTATTGTATGCGAACTCTACAAGTGGAAGGTAATTTTCCCATTCCTTTGGTGCATCAAATACATCCTCAACATTTCCTCAATGATCCTATTTGACCTCTTTATTTTCCCATCTTCTTGTGGATTATAAGATATACTGAAAGCCAATTCTGTCGCCAAGCCTAGAAATAGTTCTTTCCAAAACCTTGAAGTGAATTTGGCATCTCTATCTAAGATAATCTTCATAGGGACTCCATGCAATCTTACGATTTATTTTATAAATACTTGAGCCACCTCACTAGATGAGTTTGTAGACTTAATAGCTACAACATGAGCCGCCTTACTCAAATGTCAACCTTGACCATGATTGTATCTTGTTGTTTAGAATTTCTTGACAGCCCTATAATAAAATCCATGGAAATCACCTCCCATTTCCATTCCGAAATGGGAACAGGCTACAGTAAACTAGTTAGATGCTTGCATTTGACTTTCACTTACAGGCATTCTATGCATTTGGTAATAAAATCGACAACCTCTCTTTTCAAATCAAGGCAATAGTAGAATTTCTTGATGGCTGTTAGGGAATTTTGGTAACCTAAGTCACTAGAATATGGATTTGCATGGAATTATTTTAATATAAGTTTCTTTAGGTTATCTTCATTCGACACATAAATTCTATTTTTGAATCAAATCATCCCATCCTCTATGAGGTAATATTCCTTGTCCTTTTCACTCTTGGGTTGTGCCTGTAGATTTCCTTTTAATTTTTTATATTTTTCATCTTGTTTCCCTGACGCTTCAATCCTTTTCTTGGGATCAGTCACATAAGAAAAAATAGCTGATATATGAGACATTTTCACCCTCATATTGATTGTATCTGCCACTAAATTCTCTTTTCCCTTAATGTAGTTTATATCAAAATCAAATTCACTAATCATGGCCAACCATCTAGCTTTCCTAGCATTTAGTTTAGGATGATAAAAAAATACTTTAGCCCTCCATTATCAGTCATTAGAGTGAATCTTCTTCCAAGGAGGTAGTTCCTTCACATTTTTAATGCATGGACGATGGAAACTAATTTGAAATCATGAGTTACATATTTATGCTCATGTTCATTCAAATTCTGGGATTCATGACAGGCCACTTGGCCTTCCTGCATCAAGACTCCACCAAGTCCTTCCTTGCAGGAATCTGTGCAAGCCATAAAATATTTGTCTGGGGTTGTTATTCTTGGCATTAGTGCATTGGTGATTAGTTGCTTCAACTGATTGAAACTTGTAGCACATTCAGTTGTCCATTCAAAATTCTTCCCCCTGTTTTGCAACATAGTGATTGGATAACTAATCTTGGAGAAGTTTTTGACGATTCTTTTGTGTTAACTTGTTGGTCCCATAAAGGATCTAATCTCGCTCACATTCTTTGGTGTTAGCCACTCTATGATGGCCTATATCTTCTCTGAGTCAACAACTACTCCCTCCTTTGAGAAAATGTGTCCCAAATAATGTATTTGTGATTGGAAGAAGTCAAATAATTTACTAAGCTTTGCATAAATTTTGTGTTCTATTAACAGTTGTAGCACTATAGCTAAATGTTCCTCATGATTCTCCTTGGTCTTTGAATAGAAAAATATGTTTTCCACAAAAACTGCTACAAATTTATCCAGGTAAGGGCAACATGTTGTTCATTAAGAACAAACTAAGTTGTAGGTGAATTTGTAAGCCTAAAGGGCACTACCACAAACTACTAATGCCCATACATGGTATAGAATGTTGTCTTATGGATTTGCACATATTTAATGTGCACTTGATGGTATCCAGGTTTTAAATCAATCTTATAGAATACTACTACTCCCCTTATTTGATCATATAAATCATCAATCTGTGGTAATGGGTATTTGCTCTTAATGGTTACTTTATTAAATTGTTTGTAATAGATGCACAACCTAAGTGTGCCATATTTCTTTTTCACAAAATCATACTAGTTCTCCCCCATGGATAAACACTTGGAGTTATGTAGCCTTCGTCCAACATTTATTTGAGTTGTATCTTCACATCAATTAGCTTTGGAGTGCTCATTCTATATGGAACCTTGGATGTTGGGATGCCCATGGCATTAATTTAGTGGAAAAGACCACTTATTTGTGAGGAGGAAACCCTAGTATTTCTTCAGGAAATTCATCTTGGAATTATTTTAAAATGGAACGCTTCATTATAATGTCTTGGTCATCACCTTCAACACTACTATTAGCTTCAGTGGTGCTGATAATTTGAACAATAAATAAGATACACCCCCTCCTACGACTTCCTTTGTCTTGCATGGTTATAATCAACCTCACGGATTGTGGATTTTAATTTCCCTTGAAATATTCTAAGGCTCTAATATGATCCATTAGTCTTTTCTTCTTGTTATGTGGAACTTTTCCTACCTCTATGGCTAGCTTCCAACTCATGTTGTTTTTTTCCTTTCTAACTTTGAGAGACTCTGCAATATGATTGCATTGAATTTTTCTCGTCTATCTTGTCCTTTGATAAGCCTTTTTTTTCCAGCCTTGCAATTCTTATTTTTTCCTTTAAAATTCTTAGGGTATCCATTAGGTTAGGAGAATCTTCCACTCCTCCTTGTTCAAATGATTTTTCTTCTTGCCCATCCTGTTAGTGGTCAAAAATATAGGCTACCATCTTGTTGTTCATTTCTTGACCCATTGGTTCTATGTTGTACCATCCTTTCCTATTCTTATGGTCTTTAAATTTCATATCTTTGGGCCTTAGCATATTTTATGTGTTGTCATACACACGCATCACTATTAGATTTTAATGAAACTCAACTTCACAATAAACACTAACACCTTGGCTTAGCAGTGAAAATATCTTGGTGTAAAGATAACTCAACATTACACCACAATTAGCACATTAATATTAATAAAATCAAATAAAAAATTAGTACCATGTTATATGCATAAAAGGACATACCAAATCGTACACAAAATCTATCCACAACAATAATTGGGTTCCTAACACCTATCACGAGGATTTAAGGCCTTACTAGATCGTCAAAGTCTAGTTTTGAACCTTCACTTGGTTACTTCCACAATAGAGCCCATCCAGTCCAAGTGTTGAACTTGGAAGCTCTTATACCACTCTATAACATACCCTTTACAATCCCTAGCCCTAGCTAAGGTTAGAAGGAGTTAGTTATTGTTCTAACCCAATCTCTAAGTTCAACTTATGGAAATGGGGCCTAAATTTTTTTGCTTTCTTTTACCCTTCAAAAACTTGAAATGGACAATATCATTATGTTCATCTTGTCAAGATAATTTTTATGATATAAATTTTTTCTCAGATCTGTCCCTTGGATCAGAAGATATGGCCATCCACATATTAGTCATTTAATTAATGCCACCTCACCAACTTTCCATGTGGCCCCCTTGTGGTAATCTTATTCAATCTCTCTTTGCCACATGGCAACATTACCATAGTTGTTGACTTACCCATACTTGTTAAATCTCTTAGCAAATACCATTTCATAATACACATATATTATGGGCATAGTACGTGGTGTAGGTCCCTTTCCCTGCTACCTCATCTTGGAGTTGCAAATCCCAGGAATTACTTGGGAATCCTTTCAACAATTATTCTAGGGTAAAAACTTTTGGGATTGTGTGGAGCTTATGGATCTCGTTACAAACGTGGCCCAATACCTTTACACGACTTCAACCTTTCATCTTGCGATATATACACTAGCCCATTGTGCTACATCCCTCTGGAATTAAAATCCTAATAGTTTTCCACAGTGCCTATGCGTAAAACCTTTGGGTCCCAATCTTCCAACCCATGGCATATACAATATATGTAAAAAAAAATTAACTTTCAGCCCTCAGAAATCTGTCACAGTGGCTCTATTTCACAAGGTCTAATATGGCTCAATGCATGAACCATTAGATACTGAGACTCGGCCCTACCTGATGTCTAGATATATATATATATATATATATATATATATAAATATATATATATTATATATATATAGAAAACATAAGTGGCTTCTCTCAAGGACTTTGTCTAGTCCTTTAGCTGCAGTGGTTGTGATAGCGTTGGGGCTGAATCCTACATATGTTTTCATAAAACCTATTATGTATCCAAATAAAAAATAGCACAAAAACATAAGAAGAGATAGATAAATGACTAGATAATAGGCCACTTTGAGGGAAAAACCTCCCTTTATATCACATAAATGAATAAATCTTGGATAATCCAAATGAAATACCTCCTTGGTATAAATATGATTCTAAAGGATCAAAATATAATTAGGGCCTAAATAACAATAATAATGTAAGGGCACAACAATAATAATAGTGTGCATCTATGGGGAACACAATAACAATATAGGGGATACACTAGTATTATAGGGACTGAACATGCCTCTCTCCTTAAAAAAAAAAATGTTGTCCTCAGCGCTTGAGTATTTCTAGATGCTTATGTATAAAATGCTCATCCTCCCATGTGGAGTCTTTAGTAGGTGAGTTCTTCCACTTAATGAGATACTCTAAAATTGATCAATTTTGTAGCTGTAGAATTCTTGCTTTCGTGATTTCTTCAACCTCCAATATGATTTTTCCTTCTTCATCAAGCTTTGAAAATATAGTTTGAATAGGGAACTTGTCACCTATAATATTCTTTAAGCATATGAAACGTGGAAAAATGAGTGTACTCGCGAAGATGCACGCAAATCCAATTTGTATGCCATAATACCAATATTTTGCAACACCTTATAGGGGCCATAGTACTTGGGTGATAAGTTATTATCCTTCTTAGCTTGCTTGTCAAGGGAAATTTTTTCATATGGGTGTAGCCGCAAAAATACCCAATCGCCCATGTCAAATATTCTTTCCTTGCAATGTTGATCTACTTGTTGTTTCATTAGATTTTGCGCCAGATTCATGTTATCCTTTAAGAGTTGGAGAACTTGTTGTTGATGCTTGATGTGATCTCTTATTGCTTGAACCTTAGAATTGTCTCGTAGAGATGATGCAATGGACGATGGTTTATATCCATAAAGTGCCATAAATGGGGCTATTTTTGTTGTTTTATGGAAGGAAGTGTTCTAATACAATTTTGATAGAGGTAACCATTTGACCCATTGTGTTTGTTTATCAGATATAAAGTAACAAAGATATCCTTCCAAAGATTTATTCACTGTCTTATTTTTCCCATCAGATTGAGGATAATAATATGATCTATGAGCTATTTGAGTACCAATACAAGAAAATAGTTTTGTCTAGAATTTTTTAGTGAAAATGGGATCTTGGCCACTTATTTTAATATTTTGGTTTCCAACTTTTGAACTATTTCCACAAATGAAATAGTGATTGTACTGGATTTGAAAGGATGAGATAATGCAGAAAAGTGTGCATACTTGGTAAGTTTATCAACTACCACCATGATGACACTCTTTCCTTCAGAATTGGCTAGACCTGTGATAAAATCCATGGACACCTCCTCCCAATGTTGACTTGGAATGTCTTATGGTTGTAAAATACTTGGAGTCTTAATTGTATCAACTTTTTATTGTTGGAATCAAACATTTTGCCACAAGCTTCTGAATATCAAATTTAAGGTTATCCCAAAAAATTTCCTTCTTGACCTTGTGGTAAGTTCTTAAAAATACCGAGTGCCCTCCTATAGGAGAGGTGTGAAATTCCAAAAGAACCTTTTGCTTGAGTTGGGAGTTCTTACATGGATATAAGTGATATTTGTGCCACAGTCAATCATTTTTCCAGATAAATGTATCAGATGCCTTGGGATCTTGTTGCACCTTCTAAATGAGTTTCCACACCTCTTTGTCACTCTTCCATTCATCCCTTGCTTCAATTATCAAATCAGGTTGGATAATAGAAATGGCATAGATAAATGCTTCCACATCCTCATCCCTTCTTGAGAGTGCATCTGCAACAACATTTTTCTTTCCTTTTTTTTATGATTTCAAAGTCATAAACTAACATCTTTGTGACCCATTTTTGTTGCTCTTCTGAAGATAATCTTTGTTCCAAAAATTATTTAAGACTATCATGATATGTTTTTACCTTGAAGTGTCTTCCCATTAGGTAAGGGTGTCATTACTTCAGAGCATGTATTATAGCCAACATTTCCTTATCATAAATAGGTTTGTGTAAATACTTTCATTTGATTAGATAACTTTCAAAAGCAATGGGTCTTCCTTCTTGCATTAAAAAACACCAATTCCATTTCCTGAGGCATCACATTCCAAAATAAATGTTTTTCTGAAGTCTGGTGCAGCTAAGACCAGAGCTCTGGGCGTATGTTACTTCTAAAGTCCCAAAAATGCATCTTTCTTTAGTAATGTTGTTAGAGGTGTTGCTATTTTCCCATAATAACCCATCAACTCGAGAAATCCTTGAATATTCCTTAATGTTGTGGGAATTTTTCAATCCTTTATGGATTTAATTTTGTTAGGGTCTACCTTAACACCCTCATGAGATACAATATGACCCAAATATTCCACTTCCTATACCCAAAAAGAAAAATATGGGGGGTTTTGCATACAATTGCTTCTCCTCCATTAGTTTGAACACCCTATCAACATGTTGAACATGATCTTTCCAAGACTTTTTGTAAATTAGTATATCATCAAAAAATACTAACACCAATTTTCTAAGAGTTTGAAAGTGGAATTCACCGAACCTTGAAATGTCGAAGGTGCATTAGTAAGACCAAGAGAAATCACCATAAATTCATATTGACCTTCACGATTTTTAAATGTTTTTCTCTAAATTTTTTCTATGTTCATTCTAATTTGATGATGTCTTGAAAAAAGATCCAACTTGGTGAAGTAAATTACTTCATCTAATTCATCCAACAATTCATCAATGATAGGAATGGGAAATTTATCTTTAATATTGAGCTTGTTGATATCTCTACAATCTTGACACATATGTCATAATCCATCCTTATTGTGCACCAATACTACTAGAGAAGATAAGGAACTTTGGCTTGGTTGAATTATACCCGCACCTAGCATTTTTGGAACCATACATTCAATTTCACTCTTCTAGGCATAGGGATATCTGTAAGGTCTGATGTTTGGAGGATCACTTCCTAGAATCAAGTGAATAACATGATCATGATCAAGAATAGGTGCGAGGCCTTTGGGATTCTCAAATACCTGTGAAGGATTGTTAAGGACACTTTGGAGATTGGAGAAAGGGATGACTTAGATGTTTGAACATCTAGTGAGCATAATTGTGAAACTACCCCTTGTTGTTCCTTTTTCAAAAGATTTTTCATGTCATTAGAGCTAATTATATTCCCAGGTTTCCCTATGATACCCCTTAATTCAATTTCATTTCCTTCCCAGAAAAAAAATCAAGAAAAATTCTTGAAAATTAAAAGATATTATCCCCAAAGATTGTAACCATTGGACACTTAATACAACATCATCACCGCCCATTAGAATTACCAACATTGGACTATTCAATACATATACCCCCATGGTTATATTGATATTATGGAACTTCCCCATGAAAAAAAATAGTTCCCCCATCTGCAACCATCACTTGACACTGTAGTGTTAGATATAGAAAGCAATTAAAATCCTTGGCTATCTTACAATAAATAAAATTATGGGTACTACTTGAATCAATCAACACTATTACCTTTTTCTTCTTGATATATCCTTCAACCTTGAGAGTTTGATAGGTGGTAATTCCTGCCAATGCATTGCAAGATATGGTCAGATTCATTTCTTCTTTTTCAACGCCTGAGGGTGGTTCATGGTGTATATCTTCTTTTCATGTTTATTGTGAATTTCCTTAATTCTCTTCACAATATATGTAAAATAATTTCTTCTTAGCACACTTATGACCTTTAGTGTATTTTTATCACAACTATAACAACACCCTTTTTCTCTTTTCTCCTCCAGTTGTTGTGGTGGAAACCTTGTAGGTTGTGGGCGGCTAGGATCATAAACAATTCCATGTTTATAGTTGTGAGTGGTAGACCTCCTCGTTGCCATAACTTTTCTTTTAACTTTTCTTTCCACCATGAATGCATTCTCAAATGAATTAGGTTCCCAAATGAAAGCCTCATGTTGTATTTTATCCTTTAAATTCCTTATGAATACATAAGTTAGATGCTCCTTTGGAATATTAGTTACCTTTATATTCAATCTTTGTAAGTCTTCAGTGTGCTTCCCAACTGAACACTTTTGTTTGAGATTTGTCAATTGGCTGAATAAGGTATTTCTCTTTGTATCCTTATTATGTGTTATCAATTCCTCTGTAAAAATTGTCCAAGTGACAAGTGATTTATGAGAAAAAATCCATGTTTACCACCCAGATTGATTGGGTTTCAAATGTAAAGATGCAATGCGTACCTTTTGTGCATGTTGCCAATCGTGTAGAACAAAGAACTGCTCCATTTGTAGTATCCATGTTACTAAATCCTTGCCATCAAACTTCTTCATATTGATCTTTGGAATATGGTTGGTATTCAACCCAAAGTTATATTCTCTAAGATGACTATTCACATTACTTTTGTTCTCATCATGAGTTTCATGGAATACCTTATCACCATTAGGAAACATTTCTTGTAGCAACTTTGTCAAACCTTCCTTCAAACCCTCCATTTCTATTTTCAAAGGATCCTTCATACCTTCCATGTCTACTTTTAGACCATCCTTCTTACCTTCCATGTCTACTTTTAGACCATACTTCATACCTTCCATGTCCTCTTTTAAGACTTCCATGTTTCTTTTATGTCTACTTTCATCACTTTAAGTTCATCTTTGGTTTCTCTTTATTAGAGTGAAATTCATTGCACTTGGTCTCATAATTTTGATGTATCATGTTTCCTTTATTCCTCTTCTTCATGGCTTAATGGATGTATATTTTCTCATGGCTTAATGGGTGTATATTTTTTTGCTTTGGAGGATTTTTAGAACCAATTAATGATATCTATGCTTCACTATGCCCTTTGAATAACTTCAAATTGTTTTTTCAAACAAAAATTATGCAAATTTAAAAATACACACCTTTTAAGAGATTTTTTTTTAGCTTGTCAATATGGTTGACCTTGAAATGTTGTATCTCTGTGATTTAGGCCTCCAAAGGTATGAAATTATGTTCTATGGTAGCTCTCTACATTTTCTTTACAACCCCACTAGTTAGATTGAGATTGGATTCTTTAAGATAAATTTCTACCAATTCTCCCACGATGACCTGATTATGGACTAGTTCAGAAGATTAAACTTGTAACTTTTTATGAAATCCAATTCTAATGCTCAAAGAGAAAGTTATGACGATTTCTATGGAACACTTCTTTGAGACTGAATTCTAAAGCATATAGAAACCCTAAATTCCTTAGGCTATATCTATGAAAATATAGCGAAACAAGGTCTCAGATTTTAACTGGATGTTCATCAAATTTTACCTTCATGTGATATCAATTTCACAGTTGGAAGCTTTGCAAAAAAAGGTATACTGAAAATTTCTTGATGACACGTTTGGAGCAACAAAACCCTAGGATCAAGAGCTTTGATACCAAATTTTATGCATCCAGATAAACAATAACACATAAACATAGGAAAATATAGATCAATGACTAGATAATAATCCACTTTGAGGGGGCAACCTCCCTTCACGTCACATAAATGAAAATTTTGTGGATGATTCAAATGAAAATACCTCCTTGGTATATAAAGGAGTCTAAAGGGTCAAAATATAGTTAGGTACTACATAAAAATAATAATTTAAGGGCACAACAATAACAATAGTGGGCATATCTCGGATCCGGGTGCCATCCTAGCCATAAATGGCATTCATGCATATTAAACGCCCCTGGTACTGCCACCTGCTTCGCAGCGTGGAGCCCGAGATCTCTTCCGATTGCGGGAAGAATGCTTTTATGGCCGTACGCTGGAGCAGGCCAGCACCATTAATGCAGGCCGAGGCCGAAAGCTGCCTTCTGTGGGTTATTTACATGGAGCTCCCCATAATTTTCTCCACTTCCTGGGTTCAGGCTTCTGGAGCTCAGTTTGTTCTTCAGAGAGGGTGCGAAGGTGAGAATGTGTCTGGCTTCAGAGGTGAGATTCGAGCTTGTTCGGGTTTGAATTTGCAACACCTCCATTCTACCTGCATGCTGCACAGAGGAACTCCTTTGGTGGCCTGGGGTAAGTGGTTTATTCATTGCAACATCAGTTATTCTTGCTCTGTTTCTTAGTCTCGAGCCTCCTTTGTTTATTCTCTCGAGCCTACGATTCATTTGAGGCATTCTTCTGGGATTAGGATTTGTTCTTTTGGTTTTTCGGTGTCTGTTAGTAACATGAAGCATCCAGGGAAGCGAACCCATTTGGGTGATCGCCCTGGCAGCAGCAAACAACGCTCTGCTCGTCCTCCGCCCAACCCTGTGCTCACGACCATCAACCTTTCCTCCTCTCTTGAGGATCCTCCTCCTAGCAATCCTTCTCGCCAGCCGATTCCTAACAGTGCCTTTCAGTCCACCCATTTCAAATTCCAGAGCAACCTGAATAGGCCTCTGATTTCCGCCTAGATTACCATTATCATGTCTGAAGAAGTTAACCAGGTTGCCCCTCTCTCCTGCATTGACCCCAATTCCTCTCACAGTAGTGAGCGCTCCTTTGCCAAGAATTCTATGGGTATAAAAAGGGAGACTGAACCGGTTATGCAGGTCAATTCGCCCCCCATAATCCCTCCCCTGGTTGATTGTGATCAATTCAAAGTGGAGATCGATGCAAGAACCACCGACAAAGTGCCGGAAGGCAAAGTGTTGGGTGATAAAGAGCTACTCAGTCAGGACGACGCGTGTCTGGAGGCCGAGGAGACACAGGGGGAAGCTGAGAAAAATGAATAATTGGCGATGTGGTTTGCTTTTTTTGGTTCTTCGGTGGATGCTCTGGGAGCATTGCCCAGGCATTTTGGCCAGGAATTAGCTTGACAGCATTAATTCTAGTTTTGGGTCTCTCATCGACGCGGCGTCTGTTCGTTTCTTGGACCCGGGCTACCAGTTCTGTTTCTCTGTTTATCTTCTTGTTCATCACTCTCTGCATGCTTGTAAAGCCAATATAATTGGATGTATGTCTCTGATTCTCCTCGGTTTTTACAGTAATGGGGCAGTTTTGTAATGTGAAAGGCTTGCGGGCTTCTGCCCTTGCAGCCGCCAACTTATGTAAAAATATTTTGATTTCCAGTTAATAGAATTAGATGTTACAGAGAAAAAAAAAACAATAGTGGGCATAGGCACACAATGAAAATATAGGGGATACACTAGTATTATAGGGACCTAAAAAACCCCCTCAGCCTGTAGCCTACAAAACAAACATATACAAAGATATAAACAAGTTTTACAAGCTTTGCATATAGTTTTACACATTTACATGCCAATATAAATACTCGTAGAAACCCAACAAAACCAGAAATGAAACATTTCAATGTGAGTAATTAGTCCAAAAAAATATTACCTATCAATTTTACACATAGTTATTTGGACAAATTCAAAGACTCTGAATGAATATGTTAGTGTCGGTATCTTCATCCCTCCGTCAGTGATCAAATTCTCTTGTTGCATTGCATATTAGGTATCTCACCCAGTCAGCTGCATTCCAGTAGGATCATGGATCATCTGGCGGTAGTGGCTAGTTGTAAATTTCCCTCATGCCCTTTACTTGCTAACCCATTTACATTTGTCAAGATCATCTGCAGTCATTTTTTGTCTTTAAATTTGCAAGAGTCATTTTTAGGGTTTCAGTTTCATTAGGTCTAGGGTTTCATCAAAAAGGTCTTGAAAATGTTTAATAATGGTCAGCAATCCCATGAGGAGGTTGAATAAAGTCCCAGTACCAATAAATTTCATCATTACATGCTCAGAAATGTATTTTTCCTCAAAACCCTGTTTTGAGGAAAAACACAGTATTTTATGTTTTTATGTATAAATTGATGTAATTTCAGTTCATTCATATGTAAATAATTTCAGTGGCAACCTGGTCACCTTGCCAAGCTTTAGCAGCTCCATCCCCT
The DNA here is from genome assembly GCA_000404065.3 of Pinus taeda. Taxonomy (NCBI): domain Eukaryota; kingdom Viridiplantae; phylum Streptophyta; class Pinopsida; order Pinales; family Pinaceae; genus Pinus; species Pinus taeda. The sequence continues at coordinate 60,772 of APFE030391451.1, read as the reverse complement.
GCAAGGCAAACAAAAATCGAATCATTCAGTTCATCAAAGGCACAAATAAAGTAAACTGCCCAAATAACAGAGTTGAAAAAGTAAGTCACAATGCAAACATTATAAAAGTGGGTTTTATGAGTAAAAAAATCAAAATCTCTTGTATATAACTCATTGGTCATGTTCAAAGAGCTCATTTGCATTTAAAGAAGAAATATTGAGCAAGAGAAGGTCGTGTTGGAGAAAGGAAGCAAGTTTGAAGCAAAACTGTGCAAGGTTAAAGGGTGCGGCGCATTGGGTGAGAGGCACGGCGCATAGAGAAGGTGCAGCGCATTGGGCCGCTGTCCACAGTGTAAAATATACACTGGCATGGTGCATATAAAGGGCATGGCACTTTGGGTTTGTGGCACAGCGCATAGAGCTGCAAGCCCGATTTCGCCATAAACTCCCTCAAATTTCAAAATTTGCTCAATCCTATGGTGTGCAAGTAAGTCTAGAGTTCTTCCCTTGCTAGTGAAAGAGTTTCTTAGAATTTTTGGTGGTTTAGTGCGTAAAATATCAAACCCTACCTCTTTGCAATTTTGCTCAAAAACAATTGCCTAGGGTTTGTGTTTATGTTTTTGTTACCAAGTCTATTCCATCACTCCCTTACTCTTTGACTCCTCCATTTATTTTTCAGTTTCATCCACTCATTCCTTAATTCCCATATTCCTAAAAATCATTCACCCCTATCTCCAATTCCCATTTTCCAAAATACTAACTACAAAATCCCGAAATTCTAATTGTTGTCCCTAAGCTTACATACTATCCCCTAAACCCACTATTTCCCAAAAAACTTTTCATAACATTCCCAAAACCCCTCATACCCTCTCCCTCCACAGTCCCTCATACATTCTTACCCTTGGTAGCAAAAGATCAAAAACACCACAAATATCTTCATACTCATCAAGAAAACTCACACATTAGCAAACATGGAGTCTGATCCTTCCTATGACCGAGATGAAGAGACACATAGTGACTCCTACATAAATGCATGCACCAAGGAGACCTCACGAGGGTGGCAAACATATACGAGAGGAGCCTACTTCACTTGCCGAGCTGCAGGCCTGCCCTCTTGCTATCACATGCTTCCAACACCAATCCTGTTATCAATTCTGTGAGATGGTTGCTAGAGTCCAGTATCATCATGTGTTAGCTTGGTTGTTTGTGCTTCATCTACATAATGGCCAAGCCACTCTAGCTGGTGTGACATTCACCTTGACACCGAAGTCTATTTCTCTAGCAACTGGCATTCCTAATGTGGGAGAGCAATGGAATAAAAGACAACAAGTTGACAAGGAACATTATGAGCCATACATCAAGCCTAGTTATTTGAGACAACTCAGCAGATTTTTTCCCTTTCGGTACTTGAAAGACTCATATGCTCCCTTGATGAAAACTCATAATTAAGTATTTTAGCTGTGAAGGCCAGTTTTCTCGCCTATATGCCTATCATATCAGATTGTTGATGCACTTTACCAAGGTGAGAATGATGAATTTCCCCTACTTCATGTGCCAAAATATTGAGAAGATGACCACCCTAGTGCAAAAGAAAACTCCTCAACGACAGTGTAATAGTGTATATCATTTTGCACTCATCAAAATTATGGTCATGCATCAACTCGGTTTACAGGACATCTCATGGGAAGATTTCATTTCTCATGAGCTCTTCACGACACCTCAAGTACCTCCAGAAGCGTTTCGTGAAACAGGTGGACCTTCACATCAGTAGGAGGGTCATGAGAAACAGTCCGCTAGTGTGTCGGTGTTTGTCACCTATCAAAAGGGCACTAGAAGGTTGTTTGCAGCAGCAAAGCGAGTATTATCTCCACCCGGGGTGGAAGAGGTCTCGCATCCTTCATCAACACAGTAGGTTCAGGACAAGGGAAAGAGGCCATTACATGATGAGGGGCCTTCAAGTGAGCAGGAGACCGATTTCATTCTCATTTAGGATGATGAACTGATTTGGGCCCACAAAGCTCAAAGCTCAAGGAGGTCATCCAAGAGCAACAGGCAGACATCAATGCTTTTTCCCTCAACTTAGAAAGAACTAAGTGGATAGTAAAGTACCTAGAGCAAAGAAACAAGTAGCTAGAGGATCAGCAAACCATTATGGAGCTGCAAAACATACGAGAAAACTGCCAAGTTGCCAAGAAGAGGAAAGTGAAGCTCACATCACTTGAGCAAGAAATCAATGTTGATCGAGAATCTTGGCTTGAGAGAGTGAACATCCACTTAGAAAGGTTGTTAGAGAAGGCCAACAAGGAGAAAACAATGTTGAGGCATATGGCCTACCATTACATGGCAAGAAATAAAAGTTGCAAGGCAAGAATCAGAAGCTTGAAGGAAAAGTTGAAGAGGGCATCGAGGAGGAGAAAGGAGCAAGATAGACTTCAGATATTTGCTGAGGCTTCCTTGGCCCAAAAAGAACTTTATGGAGAACACTCTACCCAAATTTCAAAAAATTTGGGACACTTTTTGCAATTTTGAAATTTTTGGGCCAAAACACAGGTTTTTCTGCCCAATGCACTGCACCACCCTGCGCTCGCTTTTGATGGAGACCTCCAAATGAGGAAAACTCGACATTTTTGGATTTTTCATGGAGAAATATGCATGCTCACCAATGGCCAAGACATTTTGACAAGTTTTGAGCCCCCAAAAGGGTCAAAAACACCCTAGAAATGACCTTTCTGCCCCTATTTGTACACATAGGAAGAAGTGTTGGGAAAACTCAGTTTTGGAGGGGAAAATGGAGGCCAAATTCAAAAATTCCACTTGTTATGGAAAATAGATAGGCAGACCTTTCCAACAAGCACACTTGTGGTAGATTTGGACGCCAAGAAGGTCTCCAAAAGTGGATGTAAAAAGGCACTATGCATAGGGAAATCAGCGCGGCGCATTGGGGAAATTTTGCTCTGTTTGACCAAGAATACTCTGTTTTTCGCCTAGTTTCTTGACAGTTTGACTTTTCTCCTTCTTAATGTCAAACTTATGATGTAATTTAATGTAAATTGGTGGATATTGATGTAATTATGTCAAATTTTCACTCATGGAGGTAGATTCATCCATCAAAAAGTAGTTTGCAACTGAATGAATCAGTTCCCTAGTTTCTAGAGGCAAGTTGTTCCACTGCCTAATTTTTAGTTCTCAATTTAGAATTAGTTGGAATAGCTCCTAAAATTATGAGCTCGACCCCTAGAGGCTAGAATGAGTTATTGTTTGTCTATATCTTGTGATTTTTCAGTCATTAGCATGGTTGGACTTTTGAGAAAGCTTGGAGCTTCATTGTATACACTTTTTAGCAGTTTTGGCTAAGGAATAGACCAGGGTTTGCAGTACTCTATGGGATTCATGTGGCATCTTGCTTTGATATTGTGTTTCCTCCTGTAAATGTAAGTTTACTTGTGTTTTATGTATTCCATTCTCTCTCTTATTTCATCTTAACTAAAACAAACAAGGATAAAGGTAGAATCCATTGAAACTGCAGTGCTCTACCCAGGGTTTGGTTAGTTATCTATGTTTTCAGCTGTTTGAAGAGGATCCCTGAGGTTTTCTTGCCCTCTTCAACTCCTCATTTGTCTAAATCTCTCCATTTCATTCAAATCTGAAGTATCAAATCAATTGCCTACCTTGCCCCATTGATATCTCTGCAAAACTGAGCCTCATTCCCTAGACCCAAAATCTGCCTTTCCATTTGAGCCAAAAAACATCATCAAGTTCAATCAAACCCTTTTACACACATACCTAGCCTAAAATCAGCCTTCATTCAGGTCATCTCAAACCTCATTAATCATATTTTTCTGATATTGACAAGAAGAGAGCCCTCTCCCGACCTGGTAGGGCTAGCTACCAGGTTAAGCATGGTTTGATGTTATCCTAGATCCTACCTTTCTTAGCCTGAGGTAGATTTAGGCCCTATCATAGTGGCGACTCCGCTGGGGAAGAAATTGTTTGTTTGTTAGTGTTCTTCGTTTTATAAACAACAGATGGAGCCTGAAGATTAGCCAGGTAGCCTTCAAAATGCTTTTGCTTTGCATTAGCGCAAGTAGATAAAAGCTACTTCAGTCAATCTCCGGTCTAGTCTTATAAATGGAACATCTGGCTTACAAATTGCCCCATTACATCTGATAATTCTAAACTTTGGGATGATAAGCTTAGAATTTGATAGGCTGAAAAAGTTGATAATGTCCATTTGATTTCTTGGAAATAATAACACACTAGCTTCCAGAAGATATACCAGAGTGAATCCTAATCCCGATCCACCTCTTGTGTACGAAAATCCCAATCTCATTCCGAGAATCCTTCACTGAGAGAGTTCTGTAATTCTAGTGTTTCAATCTCGTTCATGTCTTATGGTTTTTTAGTATCTTGAAGATCTCGAGTTTGACGAGCATTTTGATCTATCACTGTTTGAGACCAAATCAGAAAGTGTTGTTGCTTCTACTGTCCTAAATCCAAAGTTTGTCACAGATCTAGAAACCGAAAAGGCCAATATATCAACTTACGATTATATCTTGAAACAACTCCAAACTTCAATTGTGGCTACAAACATCGCTGATTTCTTAGAGTCTGCATCTGCAACCCTTGTGTCCTCCACAATTGCATCTAGCTCCAGAATTCCCACCAAAACTCCCTTCATTCCCACCATTCCCATGCAACCTTCTATCTCTGATCAAAAATCTGTAGTGGTGTCACCTCCGTCTACTCCTTCTACCCCTTAAACATCCAAAATTTCTTCACCTCCATCCACACCTCATACACCCCATACATCAGCTGCACCCACTCCCCCTACATCCCCAAGACTGATTGCAAATCCACCAAGAGTGATGGCTGCTCGATTTGCACCCCTTGTGCTGCCTCAAAATTTGGATGACATGCCTACCAATTATCAAAGTAAAATTCCATTGTTTGATGGCACTCCTCATGGTGTTCCAGTTCAGCAACATGTGGATAGGATGATAGATTTCTTCAACCTTCATGAGATTGATGCAGAAAATGTGACAATGAGATTGTTTGTACAAACCTTTGGCGGTGAAGTGAGGAAGTGGTTCAGAGCCTTGCTGGCTGCAAGTGTCACTACATTGACTAATCTTCAGAGATAATTCTTGGATCGCTGGGAAGTCAAGAAGAATCCTCTTCAGATCCTTTCTGAATATGAGAACATCAAGCGAAATGTCAGTGATTCTGTTCAAGATTATTGTATTAGATTCAATTCTGTTTACAATGCAATTCCTAATCATATAAAGCCACCTATGTGGTTGTCTTTGATTAAGTTTCCAGATGGTTTCGACCCTGATATGGCCTATCAATTAAGAGAAAGAGATTCAGCTACTTTGGAAGACATGCAGAAAATTGCAGTCAACATTGAAGCTAATCTGCTTGCCAAGAGAGCTAGAACAAAGGCTGAAAAGAAGGTAACAATAAAGGAAGAGGTTTCCACTTCAGAGCAAGTGCTCCGTAAGATGGAGAAGATGTTTGACAGATTAACCATTGACAAGCCTGAACCATAAGTCAGGAATCCGAACTTCCGTGGTCAGCAGCAACCACAACTTAGAAGCAATCAAAGAGAGCAACGAGCACAAGACCAAACAGCATAGCAGCAGGTGAAGACACCCTTACAGTAGAATTTTGTACATGATCTGGAATCAGATGAGGATGAGAATGTAATTGGAGAGGAGAATCATTTCTTTACACCTGGTGATATGACAATTTTCATCACTGAAGATGAAGAGTATTCTGAGAACTCAGCTGTACAAAGGGACGAAAATTTCATCTTGGCCAATGAAACAATTCTTGAAGAAGAGTCTGATGAATATCAGAGAGGGTACATGAATGATTTGGCAGCTCAGTAGTGACAATATTCACTCAGAAGTAGAGATGTGCCCATAAATCAAATTCAAAAAAGGAAGGAGACAGCAGCGCCAAAGAATGATCCTCCCATTGTGCAGAAAAAGGGAAGAGACACAAGTGATCCTAGTACCAGCAAAATGCCATCAGCAAATGAAAGATCCAATCAACCAAATGCATCAAAGAAAAAAACTGAAAAGAAAGATGTTTAAGCTAAAGAGGTAGACAAAACTTTAGTTTTTGACTTAGAAAATGAAATTGCCAAGTTAAAAGTATCTATTCGTTTGACTGAGCTAATGAAGAACACTAGCTATAAAGGTCAGGTGTCTAAAATTTTGAATATAGATCTATTATCTGATATGGTAAATGTGGAGGATGATCAACTTGAGTTGATTTTTGGTCCAGCATTGGAAGGTCAGTCTAAAGATAATGATGTAGTTCCTTTTTACATCAGCCTTAGGGTGCATGATTATGTGTTACACAATGCTATGTTTGATTCCGGAGCATCTCATAATCTCATGCCTAAGGCCATCATGGAGAAATTGGGATTGGATATCACCAGAAAGTACCACGATCTTTTCTCTTTCGATTCTAGTAGAGTAAGATGCATCGGTCTTATTAAAGATTTGGTGGTCAGTTTGGATCATATTCTGGCCAAAAATGTTTTGATGGATGTAGTTGTGGTGGATATACCTCCTAGATTTGGCATGCTTCTTTCCATATCTTGGGGAGCAAAGATTAAAGGGACAATGCAGCTTGATTTCTCCTATGCTACCATTCCCGTGTTCAGTCAAATGAGGACACTATACCAGGAACAAAAGATGAAGTACGTGATCACTGGCAAGGAGAAACCGGTAAATCATCCAATCAACTATGTACATACTGATTTGGAATCATTTGTTTTGTATTCAGATAGTTTTAATGATGTAAATAGCCAAGTAGTTGAAGTAGAAGACATTCCAGAGATCACTAAAAATTTTAGAGAGGTCTTAAAGCAAGAAAAACAAAGACTTGATAGTACCGCTGAGCAATCAGCCATCCGACAATAGCAATAGATTGATGGACAGCAAGGAAAAGTGACAGAGCAAACAGAATTTCAGCATTTGGAGGAGGACGAAGCAGGCCTGTGGAACTTGGATTTTGATGGCGCAGTAGGAAGGGAAGGTGCTGGAATTGGTATTTGGATTCACAGCCCTGTTTTCACCCCAAAAAAAGTGCCAAGTAATGTAAGGGTCTGTTCTTATAAACTGGCTTTTGACTATTCAAATAATGAGGCTGAATATGAAGTTTTAATTGCTAGTTTGAAAATTCTTAGAAAGTTAAAGGCTAAAAGGATTTCAGTGTATGGCGACTTCGAGTTAGTTATCAAGCAAGTGAAAGGGGAGTACCAAGCTAAGCAGCCTCGAATGTGGGCCTACCGCAATGTGGTATTAGATATCTTGAAATTATTTTCAGATTACACTTTGACATGTGTCCCTCGTGTTCAGAATGTCATTGCAGATTCACTTGCAACAGCAGCAAGTAATTTGAAAATTCCAATGAACTCAAACAATAAGTTTGAGATTCATGTGAAACATTGCCCATCTGTCCCTGACAATCAAAGGTATTGGCAAGTGTTTCAAGATGATGACGAGATCGATGAATTTTTGCAGAATGAAGGAAAATTCAAAGACACTTCTATTGATGTGGAGTATGATGATGGTGAGGCGGATATAGAAGTCAATTAGATGGAAGTTTTGCATTTGAAGGACAATGTCATTCCTAAAGGTCTCATACCTTTAGAGGAGTTGTTCGACCAAGATGATGTAGCCCGAAAACTGAGCTTGCTGCCAACCGAGAAAGGAGTTGAGGATGTGAACATTGGATCAACTGAAAATCCTAAAATGGTTAAGTTATAAAAGGTGTTGCCTTCATAGGTAAAAGCAAGATATATCAGTTTATTATCTTCTTTTACTAATGTATTTACATGGGATTATTCAGATTTGAAGGCATATGATACAAGCATAATTCAGCATATCATCCCAATCAAGCCAAATCAAAAGCCTTTCCGTCAAAAGCTAAGAAGAATAAGTCCAAAGTTGTTGCCCTCAATAGAGAAGGAAGTGAATCGGTTGTACAAAGCTAGTATCATCATCCCCATAAGGATTTTGGATTGGATTTCTAATTTGGTGCTCGAACACAAGAAGACAAGTGAGATCCGGTTATGTATTGGTTTTAGAAATCTGAATAAAGTATCCTTGAAAGATAACTATCCATTGCCCAAGATGGATCACATACTTCAGAGGGTAGTTGGGGCATCCCACATGTCGCTACTTGATGGGTTTTTGGGTTATAACCAAATTCTGGTCCACAAGGATGATAAAGACAAAACAACGTTCACCACTTCGTGGGGAACTTTTCACTATGCAAAGATGCCTTCCGTATTGAAAAATGCGGGTGAAACCTCAGGCGATGGATATCACATTTGCTAATGAAAAAAATGTTTTTCTAGTTGTTTATCTTGATGATTTGGCAGTTTTCTCTAACTTAGATGAAGAGCACCTCTATCATCTGAAAATTGTATTTTAGCGTTGTAGAAAGTATGGTATTTCTCTCAATCCAAAGAAAAGTTTGTTTGCCATGGAAGAAGGCAAGCTTATCGGTCATATCATATCAAAGGAGGGCATCCGCATTAATCCAGCTCGGGTGGAGGCCATTCAAAAGATTGATTTTCCATGAAGTAAGAAAGAGATTCAATCATTCAATGGTAAGATGAATTTCTTACATCGCTTTGTGCCCAATCTTGCAGAACATTTAAGGGAAATCACAAACATGCTCAAGAAAGATAGTGTAGTGAGGTGGACCAAGGAAGCAATTAAGTCTTTCAATTTGGTGAAATTGGCCCTTTCATCCACTCCGGTTTTGATCAGCCCAAACTATACTCAGGATTTCATTTTGTTTTCATTTGCCTCGGATCATACTATGGCAGCAATCTTGATGCAAAAAAGAGACCAGCTCGAGAAACTAATCGCATTTTTCAGCAGAACCATAAGAGATGTAGCATTAAAGTACAATATTATTGAAAAGCAAGCTCTCACTTTGGTAAAGGCATTAAAAGACTTTCGAGTTTATATTCTGCATTCTCACATCCTTGCTTATGTCCCTAATGCTACTGTCAAAGATGTCTTAGTGCAAACAGATCTAGAGGGGAGAAGAGGTAAATGGATTGCTACTTTGTTGGAATATGATGTGGAGATCAAATCGACAAAACTTATCAAAGGACAGGGGCTGGCCAAACTAATGGCTAAGTCAAATCTTCACACCTTGGATTTAATCTAATTGCTTCTATGTCCAAGGAAGATGAAGAATGTTCGTCCGCTCAGGTATCAGAAATTTTTCTTCTTTCTCCTTGGTATTTGGACATTGTTTATGTACTCCAAAATATGTCACCACCACCTGGAATGGCTAAGAACAAAAGTAGGACTCTGAAATTGAAGGCTACCAAGTTTTGTATTATGAATAATGCGCTTTATTGGAAAGATCCCAGTGGTGTCTTGCTTAATTGTTTGGTTGAAGAAGAGGCAAAACATGTTATGGAAGAATTTCATAAGGGAGATTGTGGAGGTCATCTTTTCTGGAAGACAACAGCCAATGAAATTTTGAGAGTAAGATATTATTGGCCAACTCTTTTTGCTGATGTGTATAAAATTGTAGCAAGCTGCCACGAATGTCAGATTTTTCAAGGTAGGAGGAAATTACAGCCTTTACCACTCAAGCCCATTGAAGTAAGTGCTCCATTTCAGCAATGGGGTTTGGACTTCATTGGCGAGATCCATCCTACTTCTTCAGCGCAACACAAATGGATTCTCACAGCGACAGACTATTTTACCAAATGGATTGAGGTTATTCTTACAATGTAGGCCACTGATTTGGTAATCATTTCATTTCTTGAAAACAATATTGTCTCATTTTGGCTGTCCAAATAAGTTGATCACTGATAATGCAGCAACCTTTAAATCTAAAAGAATGATTGACTTTTGTCATAAATATCAAATCACTTTGGGGCACTCAACGGAATATTACCCCCAAGGCAATGGATTGGTGGAATCCTCAAATAAACCTTTGGTCAACATTATAAAAAAGTTGTTGGAAACGAATAAGAAAAGTTGGCACAAAAAGCTTGTTAATGCACTTTGGGCAGACAGAGTAAGTCAAAAGAAATCTATAGGCATGTCTCCTTTCGAGCTCATGTATGGTGTGGACACAGTCTTCCCGACCTCTCTTGCAGTCCTGGTGGTTAAACTCCTACAAGAAGCGGGCAGTGAAGATGATCATTTGCAGTAGAGAATCAATCAAATGATTCATTTGCAGCAAACTAGAGAGTAGGTGTTTCAGAACACTTTCAAGCTACAAGAGAGAATTAAGAAGATATATGATCGAAAGGCAAAGGCGGACAAGTTTCAAATAGAAGACATAGTGCTAAAATGGGACGCGAGAAACGAAGATAAAGGTAAGAATGGCAAGTTTGAGAATATTTGGAAAGGGCCTTTCAAGATCGCTGCACATCGAGGCCAAAATGCTTTCCTTTTGAAGGAAATGAATGGAGAAGACTATCTAGGTGGGCCTGTCAATGGTCGGTTGCTCAAACGTACAATTTTTGAAGTGTTTTCTGCTGTAATATGTATCACTGTATATATCGGTTTGTTTAAATTCCATTGCAAGTGTGTATTGTATCATTCTTTCAGTTTAGGGCCTGAGGTGAAGGCTATAAAACTAAAGTTTGATTTCAGTTTTGGTTTGGTTTGTTTGAGTCAGGGCTTTTGGTCAATTTCAATCTTGAGATTGAGTCAATCTTGAGTTAGTTTTTAGTCCTGAAATTGAGTCAAAAGTTTGGTTTCGGTTTATCGAAGTTGTTGACTCCATAGCCCAATGGACAAAGCACTGCTTTCTTTCCTAGAGATCTGTACTTCTTGGCACCTCCAAGGAGCTACCATCCCAATTGGAGCCAATGTTAGTGTCGGTATCTTCATCCCTCCGTCAGTGATCAAATTCTCTTGTTGCATTGCATATTAGGTGTCTTGCCTAGTTAGTTGTATTCCAGTAGGATCATGGATCATCTGATGGTAGTGGCTAGTTGTAAATTTCCCTCATGCCCTTTACCTGCTGGCCCATTACATTCGTCAAGATCATCTGTAGTCATTTTTTGTCTTGAAATCTGCAAGTCATTTTTAGGGTTTCAGTTTCATTAGGTCTAGGGTTTCATCAAAAAGGTCTTCAAAATGTTTAATAATAGTTAGCAGGCCCATGAGGAGGTTGAATAAAGTCCCAGTACCAATAAATTTCATCATTACATGCTCAGAAATGTATTTTTCCTCAAAACCCTGTTTTGGGGAAAAGCAGAGTATTTTATGTTTTTATGTATAAATTGATGTAATTTCAGTTCATTCATATGTAAATAATTTCAGTGGCAACCTGATCACCTTACCAAGCTTCAGCAGCTCCATCCCCTACAAGGCAAACAAAAATAAAATCATTCAATTCATCAAAGGCACAAATAAAGTAAACTGCCCAAACAAAGTTGAAAAAGTAAGTCACAATGCAAACACTATAAAAGTGGGTTTTATGAGTAAAAAATCAAAATCTCTTGTATATAACTCATTGGTCATGTTCAAAGAGCTCATTTGCATTTAAAGAAGAAATATTGAGCAAGAGAAGGTCGTGTTGGAGAAAGGAAGCAAGTTTGAAGCAAAACTGTGCAAGGTTAAAGGGCGCAGCGCATTGGGTGAGAGGCGCGGCGCATTGGGTGAGAGGCACGGCGCATTGGGCCACCCTCCACAGTGTAAAAGATACACTGGCGTGGTGCATATAAAGGGCGCGGCACGTTGGGTTTGTGGCGTGGTGCATAGAGCTACAAACCCGATTTCGCCATAAACTCCTTCAAATTTCCAAATTTGCTCAATCCTATGGTGTGCAAGTAAGTCTAGAGTTCTTCCCTTTCTAGTGAAAGAGTTTTTCTTAGAATTTATGGTGGTTTAGTGTGTAAAATATCAAACCCTACCTCTTTGCAATTTTGCTCAAAATAATTGCCTAAGGTTTGTGTTTATGTTTTTGCTACCAAGTCTATTCCATCACTCCCTTACTCTTTGACTCCATTTTTTTTTTGTTTCATCCACTCATTCCTTAATTCCCATATTCCTAAAAATCATTCACCCCTATCCCCAATTCCCATTTTCCCAAATCCTAACTACAAAAACCCCAAATGCTAATTGTTTTCCCTAAGCTTACATACTATTCCCTAAACCCCCTATTTCCCAAAAAACTTGTCATAACATTCCCAAAACCCCTCATACCCTCTCCCTCCACAGTCCCTCATACATTCTTACCCTTGGTAGCAAAATAAAAAAAACACCACAAATATCTTCATACTCATGAGGAAATCTCACACATTAGCAAACATGGAGTTTGATCCTTCCTATGAACGAGATGAAAAGACACATAGTGACTCTCCTACAGAAATGCATGCACCAAGGAGACCTCACAAGGGTGGCAAACATATATGAGAGGAGCCTACTTCACTTGCCGAGTTGTAGGCCTACCCTCTTGCTATCACATGCTTCCAACACTAATCCTGTTATCAGTTCTGTGAGATGGTTGCTAGAGTCCAGTATCATCATGAGTTGGCCCGGTTGTTTGTGCTTCATCTACATAATGGCCAAGCCGCTCTAGCTGGTGTGACATTCACCTTGACACCGAAGTCTATTTCTCTAGCAACCGGCATTCTTAATGTGGGAGAGAAATGGAATAAAAGGCAGCAAATTGAAAAGGAACATTATGAGCCATACATCAAGCTCGGTTATTTGAGACAACTCAACAAAGTTTTTCCCTTTCGGTACCTGAAAGATTCATATGCTCCCTTGATGAAACTCATAATTAAGTATTTCAGCTGTGAAGGCTGGTTTTCTCGCCTATATGCCTATCATATCAGATTGTTGATGCACTTTACCAAGGTGAGAATGATGAATCTCCCCTTCTTCATATGCTGAAATATTGAGAAAATGACCACCCTAGTTCAAAAGAAAACTCCTCAGCAGCAGTATAACAGTATATATCATTTTGCACTCATCAAAATTATGGTCATGCATTAGCTCGGTTTACAAGACATCTCATGGGAAGATTTCATTTCTCATGAGTTCTTCACAGCACCTCAGGTACCTCTAGAATCTCTTCATGAAATAGGTGCACCTTCACATTAGCAGGAGGGTCATGAGACACAAACCGCTAGTGTGTCGGTGTTTGTCACCTATCAAAAGGGCACTAGAAGGTTGTTTGCAGCAGCAAAGCGAGTATTATCTCCACCTGGGGTGGAAGGGGTCTCGATTCCTTCATCAACACAGCAGGTTCAAGATAAGGGCAAGAGGTCATTACATGATGAGGGGCCTTCAGGTGAGAAGGAGACAAATTTCATTCTCATTCAGGATGATGACACTGATTTGGGCCCACAAAGCTCAAAGCTCAAGGAGGTCATCCAAGAGCAACAGGCAGACATCAATGCTTTATCCCTCAACTTAGAAAGAGCTAAGTGGATAATAAAGTACTTGGAGCAAAGAAACAAGCAGCTAGAGGATCAGTAAACCATTATGGAGCTGCAAAACATACGAGAAAACCGCCAAGTTGCCAAGGAGGGGAAAGTGAAGCTCACATCACTTGAGCAAGAAATCAATGTTGATCGAGAATCTTGGCTTGAGAGAGTGAATATCCACTTAGAAAGGTTGTTAGAGAAGGCCAACAGGGAGAAAACAATGTTGCATGGCAAGAGATAAAAGTTGCAAGGCAAGAATCAGAAGCTTGAAGGCAAAGTTGAAGAGGGCATCGAGGAGGCGAAAGGAGCAAGATAGACTTCAGATATTGGCTGAGGCTTCCTTGGCCCAACATAGCACTTGATGGAGAAAACTTAGTCCAAATTTCAAAAATTTGGGACACATTTTGCAATTTTGAAATTTTTGGGCCAAAACACAGGTTTTTCTGCCCAATGCACTGCACCACCCAGCACTCGCTTTTGATGGAGGCCTCCAAATGAGTAAAACTTGGCATTTTTGGATTTTTCATTGAGAAATATGCATGCTCACCAATGGCCAAGAAATTTTGACAAGTTTTGAGCCCCTGAAAGGGTCAAAAACACCCCAAAAATGACCTTTCTGCCCCTATTTGGACACACAGGAAGTAGTGTTGGGAAAACTCAGATTTGGAGGGGCAAATGGAGGCCAAATTCAAAAATTCCACTTGTTCTGGAAAGTAAATAGGCAGAAATTTCCAGCAAGCACACTTGGAGCAGATTTGGACACCGCAAAGGCCTCCAAAAGTGGCTGAAAATAGGCGTTATGCATAGGGAAATCAGCACGGCGCATTGGGGAAATTTTGCTCAGTTTGACCAAGAATACTCTGTTTTTCACCTAGATTTTTTACAGATTGACTTTTCTCCTTCTTAATGTCAAAATTATAATGTAATTTAATGTAAATTGGTGGATCTTGATGTAATTGTGTCAAATTTTCACTCATGGAGGTAGATTCATCCATCAAAAAGTAGTTTGCAACTGAATGAATCAGTTTCCTAGTTTCTAGAGGCAAGCTGTTCCACTGCCTAATTTTTAGTTCTTAGTTTAGAATTAGTTGGAACAGATCCTAAACTTATGAGGTCGACTGCTAGAGGCTAGGATGAGTTATTGTTTGTCCATATCTTGTGATTTTTCAGTCATTAGCATGATTGGACTTTTGAGAAAGCTTGGAGCTTCATTGTATACACTTTTCAACAGTTTTGGCTAAGGAATAGACTAGGGTTTGCAGCACTCTATGGGATTCATGTGGTATCTTGCTTTGATATTGTGTTTCCTCCTATAAATGTAAGTTTACTTGTGTTTTATGTATGTCATTCTCTCTCTTATTTCATCTTAACTAAAACAAACAAGGATAAAGGTAGAACCCATTAAAATTGCAGTGCTCTACCTAAGGTTTTCTTAGTTATCTATGTTTTCAGCTGTTTGAAGAGGATCCCTGAGGTTTTCTTGCCCTCTTCAACTCCTCATCTGTCTAAAGCTCTCCATTTCATTCAAATCTGAAGTATCAAATCAATTGCCTACCTTGCCCCATTGAGATCTTTTCAAAACTGAGCCTCATTCCCCAGATCCAAAATCTGCCTTTCCATTTGAGCCAACAAACATCATCAAACTCAATCAAACCCTTTTATACACATACCTAGCCTAAAATCAGTCTTCATTCAGGTCATCTCAAGCCTCATTGATCATATTTTGCTGAGATTGACAAGGAGAGAGCCCTCTCCCGACTTGGTAGGGCTAGCTACTAGGTTAAGCATGGTTTGATGTTATCCTAGATCCTACCTTTCTCAACCTGAGGTAGATTTAGGCCCTAAAAAAATACAAGAATGCCCAAATCCTAAATAGTGACTTAAGCAGTCATCGACTATGTCATCAGCTACTATTAATAATAGAATAACATGAACAAACATTAATATATCACTCCTTAGGGATGAATCATCCCTCATCATTTGTTCAACGTTTAGTAGGATTTATTCACATAAGCATTTAACATTCCTCAAGCAGACATAAAGTCATATTTCATGACATATCACATTATGTTGGTCAACACATGAATCCATATCATCAAAATCCTTAGGCCAATACAAAAAACTAAACTAATCCATACCCATGCCTTTAAATAAATAATGCTCATTTAGGCAGGAATACCTCATTCCTCAACATTACAAGCCATAATAGAGAAATACATTAAACAAACATAAAATATCTAGATGTGGGGGTCATAGACAAAAATACATCTTGATAAATTGATTTAGGTAACTGAGATTGGGACTTCAATTCTCCACCTAGCCTTATATAACTTGTAGCCAAACCTTCCTTGCAACTCTCACCCTCGAGTCAAATTCCAAAGCTTGAGTAGTGCTTCTGGAGAAAAAAATCAAAAGTATCAATTAAAACAAAGTGCACCAAGGCCACACCAACTTCATCCACCAAAGTTCAATAACAAGAGAAGAACTATTTTCAGTTCAGATGAAGGTTCAACAACAAACAAGCTACCATGGGAACATGGAGATTACCCACCCAAATAGTTCCACATAGAGAGTAAGAACCAGTGTTCCTAACCCAAGGCCACACCCGATGGTTCAACAACCCCTCAAGTACTTGGGTGTTTCTAACTCCTAGCTAGTAGGCTCATCAATTTGCAAGCTTCCTAGTGGGTTCAACAACCATTGAGCAAGGCACATGCATTGGGTTCAATAGCCTCAAGGCAACCCACTTCCTCTATAATTTCTGTTATCCCATCTAGTAAGCCACGAGTAGTGGGTTAAACAATTGTGTTGCTATAGAGGGAAACCTTTCAGTTAAAAAAAAACTTGATCTTGATAGAACCAAGAAAGACCTCTTTATGAAGTTGTGCATCCCTTTCTTAAGTAATTATGTTTCAAGATTTTTTAAATCCACAGCTTGTCCCTTTAGGTTATGTACCATCATGACTATTCTAGGAATGAATATAATTTCCTCTTCAGGTTATGCATAGGAAATTTTATTCATTTAATCCAACCACTAAAAGCTATGTTCCACAACTTGTGCCTACCAACACAACCATAATTCATTTTATTCAACTTTGTGTCTCCCTCCCTCCCTCTCTCTCTGCTACAAATATTTTAAGAGGGTTACGTAAGGTTCCCAACCACCCCTTTTTAACAAAATTGATTTGAATTCAGTTCATTTAAAGACAAGGCATTTGAACTTATATCAACCCATTTCCTCAAGAAATTCTCCTTCCCCAGACTCCGAATTTGTGTCCCAATTTCTTAGGTATTTTTAATCTTGTAGAAATAGAGATAATAATTACAACATGAGGGACTTTTCCAGGGCTTTCACACCTTCTCCATCCTTTTGTGTTAAAATTGCTACAAGGCATAATTTGAAAGAAAAAAAAAATATAGGATGAATTATATGTTAATATCACAATCTCGAGTATGCATTAGCTATTGTATATTTTACCTTGTAAAACACATTTTTTATTATTGATTCCATTTGAATACAACATCCCTTTTTATCATGTTTTTTATGTTAGCATATGCTCTAATATCAGTATAAAAGAATAAAGAACATATAGTAAAATATAATCATATCAAACATAAGAGAAAATAACACTCCAAGATAATGGGTGGTGTTTAGAGAAATCATTTTATCATTAAAGCACAACAAATTATGATTAGGACATCAAAATGCATAATGAACAATATTACATCATGTTAATAAAAAAAATATGATCCTTATTCACTCCATAGGGTCTTTATTTATAACTACCAAATCTAACCAATCTCTTGAAGTATTTGGGCCAATGACGAGTGTCAGTCATTATAATTATTTCTTGTAAATCCACACTATCTTGATAGCTATATTTATATTGGTTGGTTTATTATTTCAAGTTGATCCAACAATCCCATTGATTCTTTCATACATTCATTCGGTAGTCCTTCTAGTCAACCATTATCCTTTAGTTAATTATTCAACAAGCTGTCATCCATTGAGTCGATTTCCCTGCAAGGTGCTCATTCGACTAACTACCTAGTGTTATTCAACCCTTTTACTCATTGTCTCCAAACATTATAAATATTTTATGAACCAACATAACCTTAGTTTCCAACGCTCGGGCATCGACACAACATTCTCGAGGTCCAAGAAGTGAAATTATGTCTATAGGACATAAAACTCCCCGTAATTGTAACATCCTAACACCTAGGAAAACCACATAACTTGACAATATTGGATTTATTCAAAGGATTTGTAGGATATTAGTGAGCTAACAATCAATGATGTAATAAATAGGAGTGACAACCTTAACTTGAACTAATGGTTGTAAATAGTGGGCATGAACTTCGACATGTTTCTTCTTACTATGTGAAATAATGTTATCAATGACCTAGATTTCACTTTGATTGTCATAATAGATAATAGTTGAGGTCCTAATAGGATATACAAGCTCACCCAAGAGTTGACCAATCCAAATTTCCTTTGTCCCTCCATTGGAAACTCCATGATACTCTACTTCCATAGTTTATAATGAGACTACACATTGTTCCTTGCATGACCAAATTAGTGGTCCACCATTGAAGTGAAACACATAGCCAAAAGCGGATGTTATGTCATCACTATCATCTGCCTATTTGGAATTAGTGAAACGGACCAACTAATATGAGCTTCAACAATATTTAATACTAAAGTGAGAGATACCTTTAAGATAACGAACAAGAGTCTCTTTATAGTTTTCTAATGATTTTCTATTGAATCTTGCATACATTGAGAAACCACACTAAAAATGAAAATAATGTGAGGTCAACTGTGAGTCAAATATATAAGGCTACCACTTAGCAAGGAAAATTTCAGGGGATAATATTTGCATGGGAATAATTTTCATGTTTTTTCAAAAAAAAAAAATCGCCAATTTCCATTTTTTTAAAAGTGATTTACCCAAATTTTATGGTATAAAATTATTTTACCTTGAAAATTGCCAATATTTTATAGAGACTAATATAAAATCAGTAGAAATTTGAATATATTTACAAAATTATGAACAAAAATTTTATAGTTTTCATAATAAGGACTAATAAGATTCACTAAGGTTTCTAAACTTTAAGATAAATTTCCATCCTTAAAATTTTCCCTACCAACAAGCTTCCAATAAAGGGTAGAATTCAATTTTGGAGATGGACACTCTTTAGTCAGCGTAACATTTGATTGAAAGGGTGCAACACACGACTTATGTTGAATATTTTCAATAGTTCCAATACATATTTAGATCGAGAGATGAAGAGACCATTAGATAAATGAAAGACTTGAAGACTAAGAAAAAAATGAAAAATACAAATATCAATCATTTCAAAGGTACCAACAAGTCAATTCTTCAATCCAAGAACTACATCTATATTAGTACTAGTGATAAGTAATTGATCTACATAGCAAAAAAAATTAGAGTATCACCATGGATATGTAATACATTAAGCCATATTCACAATGTTCGAACCCAAGATTGATAAATAATTCATCAACCTCAACATATTGAGCTTCATGATCTTGGTTCACCATACAACAACTTCTGCAATTGAAAAACCATATTACAATCTATCATAAAACTAGGGATTTTATCCATGTATATTTATTTGAATGAGTCTCCATGAAGGAAGGCACTTTTAACATCCATCTAATGAATTTTCCATCAAAAACAAGCAACAAGTGAAAGAATAAGTGGAAAAAAGTTCAATTTTGTAATAGGGTAATTTGGTTTAGTGTATTTGATACATTATTGATGTGAGAATCCTTTTGCAACCAAAGAAAACTTATGATTCTCTACAACACCTTCAGAAGTGAATTTGATATTATATACCCATCGAAACTTCACAATATTATTTACTTGTGGTTGAGGAACTGAAGTCCATGTGTGATTATTAGAAGAGGATCAAATTTAGTCTACATATCGTGTTCCCTTTTAGGTTTTCATTTTGCATCTGTAAAAAGATTCAAGATTACAAGTTTCATGAACATGAGCCATTAGGGCAAGACTAACATGTTTCTTGTGACTTCATGTCATAAAGCTAGTAGAAGCATCACCAATATTTGATCCAACCTGCACTTCAATAGCTTTGGTAACCAACTGCGGTAAACATGGAGTCAGGGAATGAGCACGAGCTTCATAAATCTGAGTAGAAGACAAAACTATTATAGTTGAATATATCCAACCAGTAAACAAATTAGGAACATGATCAATGGATCGATTAGAACATGAAAGAAAGGTACAATCAAACATGATTCATCAATAATGTCAAATGGTTCATTATTCATCATTCCATAATAAGAGTTCAAAAATTTAATCCTAGAAGAATTCTCATGAAAGACAACATTTTTCCTGATAGTGATTTGTTATTTTAGAACACAAAACAATTGATATGATTTTGACCCATCATAATAACTCATCATGATGCAAGCATGACTCTTTGTATCCACCTTCTTTCGATAATCATCAAGAATACGCACCCAAGTGATGCATCTAAAAACTATGAGGTGACCAACAATAGGTTTCTAGCCATATAGATGTTTGATTATAGTCATAGAAATTACAAATCTATTTGGAAAAATATTTAAAAGGTAGTTGGCAGAGTAAATTGTTTTAGCCCAAAACTTCGTTGGTAACTCATTCACTTACAAAAGAAAACAAGTCATTTCAACAAGGGTGTAGTTATTCCACTCTGTCGTTTCATTCTACATGGGAGTGTCAGGGAATAAAACTACTAGAAGATGCCCAACTAAGTAAGATAATATTCAAAGGGTTGATTCATGTATTCTCCACCATGATCTTATCTCAAGCATGTAATCGAGTGACTAGATTGCTTTTTGACCAAGGCTCGAAATTTGTTGAATGTTTTAAATACATGTCTCCTATTTCTCAAAAGGTATATCTAAATAAATATTTAAAAAACATTACTAAACACCTAAATCTACCTGGAACCAGCCAATGAAGGCTTATTTATGTAACAAATATCATTGTGAACAAGTTTTAGTGGCTTCTACGCAGGCCAACTTTCCCAGAGTTAAAGGGTTCATGATGATGCTTCCATAGCACACATGCTTCACAAACTCCATTAAGAGAAAGCATATCTGGTAGGAAAACAACCATATTCTGAGTTTCCATAGCTCAAATGCTCCTAGAATTCAAATTTCCATGTCTTTCATGCCAAAGTTGATTTCATTCAGTTGTTTATGCCACAAGAGTGGTCAGTACAAGATTAGGTCAAGACAGGTCACTTAACTTATTTATTTCATCAATCAAGTCAAGAATACCTTTGGAAATAATTAACTAACCATCCTTTAAATATTTAAAAATGAAACGATGCATCGAAAACCAACAAATGTTTCTAGCCTATATATATTATGAAAATGATAATAGATTTGCGCTCAAACTAGGCACATGATAGAGATTCAAGACTTTTCCATGTTGACAAGGAACATAACCATGAATAAAAATGACAAGAGAAATTCATCTACCAAGTAAATCTTTTTCTCAACATCTTTATCCAAGTAGGAAAATAAAGAAAAATCCTTTTCCATATAGCGGGTACAGCTGGAATCAATTACCCATTCATTCTGGGTAGTATCAGGATGTAGAGCTTTCATTCTAATTGATAAATTAAAGTTTTCGGCATATTTATTATTCATTCATTTAGTTTCAAGTGATTTTGCTTTTTTCTCCAAGTCATCTCTCTTCTTGAAACATATTTTCTCCACATGTCTAGCCTTCCCATAGTAGGTGCATGTCTTCTCATTACAACTCTTCTTTATTAATTTAATCCCGTCATGTTTCTGATGTTCCTAATCGAGATATTCCTATCGAGTTAAAATTTATTTCATAGTTGAATTTTTCTTACCTTTCAATAAATTATCCCATTACTTATAACCAAGCTTCGCTTCATCAAGTAACCTTTGTTAGTCCTTGATTAACAAATCCAAAAAGGTATCAAAGGTAAAACCCTTACTATCTTCCTTGCATGATCTCTAATTAGTGTGGAATGAGAAACATAAGACATCATAAGGTATCCACAAATTCATCAAGACTAGTTATATGAGCTTTCCATCTTTCTTTGGATATTTATTCTCATATTTACCTAATTTCAATTGTAGCTCTTTGATGTGAGCTAGATAGTCCTCAATTCTTGTAAAGGAATGAGGATTAAGATATATCAACTCCTTTTCTAACTATATGAATTGAATTTTGTCGACTTTGTTAAAAATATATATATATAAATATATTATATATATATATAATATAAATATAATTATATATATATATATATATAATATATATATTCCATACTTCATGAGGGCAGTCAATATTGCTCAAATGAAAATGAATTTCTTAAGAAATATAGGCCTTGATGGCTCCAACAACCTCCTCCTTCTTTCCATCAATGATAGACTTCATCTCATCATCCTTTAGATTCAGAATAATGGTGTTTGTATACTACCAAAGCATTTTTCTCTTCAAAATGGTTTCCATGTATGGTTCCTATATAACATAATTTCTCCCATTTAAAACAACAAGATCAATCCTAGACACCATCTTTAGAAAAAATTAATAGATTTTATCTTTCTAAAAAAAATGTTCGATGCAGCAACTAGATCATCCTAGAGTCAACCACAAAAATATTTGACTCAACATGATTTGTGAATTATAGGACTAGGTCTTAAACCATAATCTCTAATACTACTTGTAGGGTATGCTCTGATACTGGGAACCAAGAAAGAGAACATATAATAAAATATAATCATAGATTAAATAGAAAATAAAATAACACTCCAAGATGATTGGTGGTGTCTAGAGATATTGTTATATCATTAAAGCACAAAAAATTATGTTCAAAACATCACAATGAATAATCAACAATATTGAATCATATTAACCCAAGGGAAAACCATTCTTAGTTAATTGGTAAATCTTTGGCAAAAGAGTCCAATTACAAAGCACATTCAACAATTCTAAAAGTTGAGCCTCATGGTAATGAAATGTTTAAACGATGTTTTTTTATACCTCTTTATGGAAACTTTAAAGAAAAGCATCCAACATGAGTTGCATCTCCATGAACCTGAATCCTCAGAGCATGCTTTCAGTCTAGTAAGAAAAGTTGAAATTAAAAATATGGCTACTAGAAAATTGGGCCCTAATAGCTATAGATAATTTCATACTTCCTCTCCTAAATTAACAAGGTTGAAACATCAAGAAATAGACTATGTTTGAACTATGTAAGCCATTAAAGTAAGGGGCATAAATGCATTAAGAATAAATTATTTTGCCTAGGATATGAATATAAATAAGATCAAGAATTGGAACCATCACAAGATCTAGAGCTAGAAGAGACTAATGCAACAATATCTTGTCATGCATTGACCAATGTCATTACTCTATAAACCCTCAATATAGAGGGATGTATCAAAAATAGAAAGGTAATAGTGTTGATTGATTTAGGTAATAACCATAACTTCGTCAACTACAAACTAGAAAAACATCTTAATTGCTTTATATAACTAGCACTAGACTTTCAAGCAATAATTACATATGGAGGTACCATAAATGGTTAATGGAAGTGTTGTAATATTAAGCTAAATATGGGGGATTTTTTATTATATAGTCCCATTATTGCAATCAAAATGGGTCGTTTTTATGTTGTGTTAGGGGTCCAATGGTTACAATCCTTGGGAACATTGGGCATTAATTTTCAAGATATTTTCATGATATTTTCCTTTGAAAGAAAGGAAATTGAACTTATAAGTATCTAAGGGAACCCCTATAAAGTGATAATCCCTACTAGCATGAACAAAATTCTAAAAAGGGACACCATGGTGTAACTGCATAATTGTGTTCATTAGATGTTCAAACATCTATATCCTCTTCTCTAGTGGATCTTCAACAAGTTATCAACAATCATTCCAATGAATTTGGAGATATGCCTAAGGGCCTTTCACTTACTCGAGATCATTATCATGTTATATATTTGCAACCTAAAAGTGTACCACCTAACATTAGGCCTTACAGGTATCAAGAAATGTTAGTGGTTGGCTACATTCAACCTATCCAAAGTGATTTCTGTTCACTAGTGGTGATGGTTATAAAAGATGATGGTTTATCAAATATGTGTCTAGATTATAGACAACTCAACAAAATGAAGGTCAAAGATAAGTTTCTTATTCCTATCATTGATAAATTATTAGACAAATTGCATGAAGAAATTTTCTTGACTAAGTTGGATCTTTGTTCTAGATATCATCAAATCATAATGAGGAAAGAAAACATTCTTAAAACAACCTTTTATAACACATGAAGGTCATTTTTATCTTTTTTTATGCCATGGTGGACTTATTAATGCACCTTCAATATTTCAAATCTTGATGAATTGTATTTTCAAACCCTTAGAAAATTTGTGCTAGTATTTTTTAATGAGATATTAATCTATAGGAAACATTGGGAAGAGTGCATACAATGTGTTGATTGGGGCTTAACACTATTGGAAGAGAAAAAACTATATGCAAAGCCTTCCAAGTGTGCCTTTGGGGTTCAAGTAGTGGGATATTTGGGTCATCTTGTATCTCGTGATGGTGTTAAAATGTATCCTAACAAAATAAAAGCTATAAGGGAATGGCCAATCCCCAAGACATTAAAGAAATTCAGAGGATTCTTACGTTTGAAAGGATATTAATACAAGTTTTTCAAGATTTACAGTCAAATAATAGCACATATAACAAAGATATTTAAGAAGGAAGCATTTTCTTGGACTAAAGAAGAAACCAAAGATTTTGAAAACTTAAAGAGGCTATGTGTACAACTCTTGTGCTAACCACACTTGACTTCATAAAAACCTTCATTATGGAGTGTGATGCCTTAGGCAATGGAATTGATGTAGTATTAACGGAAAAAGTATGGTCCCTTTCCTTTCAAAGTAGCAAACTCAAAGGAAAAAAAGTACTCAGGCCAATCTATGAAAAGAAATGTTGGACATACTACATGTAATTAATAAATGGATTCCATACCTAATAGGAAGACGCTTCAAAGTAAAAATAGATCATGATATTTTGAAGTAATTCTTGGAGCAAAGACTATTTTCAAAAGAACAACAAAAATGGGTTAAAAAAATGTGGGGTTATGACTTTGAAATTATCTACAAGAGGGGAAAACAAAATATTGTGGTAGATGCACTCTTAAGGAAAGAGGAAGACATAAAGGGTTTACTATATATTTTTTCTATTCCACAATCTAATAGGGTGGAAGAAACAAGGATAAATTCGAAGCAAGATGAGAAGGCATGCAAGATCATTCATCAACTAGGGGACCCCAAAGCAATAGAAATGTTTGTGTGGAAGAATTATTTATTGTCGTAAAAGAAGGCTTCCCCCTCGAAGTGGACTACAATTATTGGTTTCTCATTATTTTTAAGGCATATGGTTCAAATAAAATTCCAAACTTTTGGTTAATAGTTAGATTGTGGGTACTAGCACACTAACAAGATCAAAGCATACACTTTGGTAAGCTAAGAACCATCAATACATGATGCCATGTTTAAAAAATGTTACCTCTAAGTATTTTTATTTTATGGTGAATTGAATGTGAAAGTATTGAATGCATTTTTGAAATATGGGGTGCCTTCATTATAGTTGATTGTTGTATTTGATATGCTCATTAGCCACGAGTTATTTATATGTCTTAATCTTAAAGACAAAGGAAATGTTATTCAAGTAGCATCACTTGGATTAGAAAATAAGTTTTTTTTCCTAAAATGATTTATCCAAATATTTTGAAAAATATATTTTAATTTAAAATAGACAAAAATCTAAGCCTCTCGGGTAGCTCAGTTGATGATTGTTGTGAAAATGAAATATTATGTTCCAAGCAATTCTAGCTTCAAATCCCTGAGTTTACCCATGGGCCGCGTGTTAGGGGCAGCATGTTTCACCTAGGAGTTCTAGTGGTAGCAGTTGGAATTGACCCATATCATGTGAGTAAGAGATTTGCCCAATTGTTAATTCCTATAATATAAAAATTAATAAATAAAATATTTTTTTAAACCTATTGGGAAGGGGTCCCCTAGGTCATATTTTGTTAAATTTTTGTTAAACTTGTAAAGATATTGTAAATTCTCTGCATTTTGATAAGCAGAGCGCAAGTAGCGCAGGTCAATAGGGGTCAAAGGAGCTTTAGGAAGGTCAGAGCCCCTTAGCTTGTTAGAGTCAAGTTGTTTTAAGACCCGCCCATGGTTCATGGACCATAGTATTATAATGAAGGAAGAGAATAAAAGGAATTCATAGAAGAGTCATAGAAAAGCTAAGTAGGAAGTGCATGAGTTGAGTCTAAATTTTTCTATTTTGTACTTAGGCGAAGGGGAAGGCTCGTGCAGTTGTGTGCGTGAAGACCTTGGTAAGCCCGTAGCTGAGTGCGTGAACCCTTGCAGCTATGTGCTCAGGGTTGGAAAGATTTTGTAACTAAGAATCTGAAGCATAATAAAGACATATTTTGAAGTGATGTCTGTGTAAATGTGTATTACCGTTTCTTTATGAAGTTGTTGTATTTATGAACTATTGAATGCATTTAGTCAGGAAAAGTATTTAATAGATTTGCAAAGACATATATATGCTTATTTGTATGATGTTATGCATGCTTAGCACAATCAGTGAAGGACAAAACTCTGTTAATTGTTATTTACTGTGTTGTCACTCACTACTTTACAAGTTATCAGTTGCCTAGAATGCATAATAGAAGTAAAGTTTGAAGCCATTTCCTAAGCCATAGAGGCTCTTAGAGTTTAATTAGTCCCTCTCCATTGCATAGTGCTCATGATAAGCTTTCCAACAGTATATGGAAGTCCAAAAATGGACTTCTGGATTAGAAGTTAGAATAGATTGACGATGGGGATGTTGTTGATTTTAAATGAAAGAGAAGAGCATATTAGAGGGCCCAGGGCATAGAAAATAAACGGTGGGCAAATCCCGCATCCTGCAGGTCCCGCATATCACAATCCCACGTCCCGTTGTCCTGTGATAGCGGGCATCCAACAGTCCTGCAGTCTCGCGATCCTGCAGTCCCATAGTCCCGCAATCTCGTGATCCCACAGTCTCGTAGTCTTGCAATCTCGTAGTCCTGCGATCCCACATTCCCACAGTCCCATGATCCCATAGTCCTGTAGTCCCCTTGATATCATAGTCTTGTAGTCCCGCATCCCATAAGTTAGGCATCTCACATTCCCGCATCCCTCTGTCCCACCATATCGCAGTCTCGTATCCCGCATATCGGTGGTTGGCAGATCCCGCAGTCTTGCAGATTATCCTGTGATATCGTAGTCTCACATCTCGTAGTCCCGTGTATCGAGAAATCAACAATCGTTGGGCCCAATGCAACATTCTTAAGGAATTGTGGGGGGAAACACGCCGATAAAGCAAAATTGCTGAAAATTGGGCTTTAGTGTTAATGCATCGAGAGGGCCGAAAAATAATTAACAAAGGAAATTAGTTGAAAAACCAAGGGCATATGGGCCCTTTTCTCTCTCCTCCAGGGGGCCACGTGGCAGAACCCTGTTGGTCCTAAGAATCCATGGGGCAGCTGATGTCAGCATGACGTGGTAGTACGGAGATGATGTAGTGGTACGAAGAACATGTGGCAAGCAGATTCGACTTTTTTAGGGGTCCTATGGGGCCATTTCAGGGTGACATGTGTCACCACTCAGGAAGTGCCACATCGCACTGATGACATCATCAATCCTGCTTGTCATCGATTGACCAAGGTAAAAGGTCACAACTCGAGTTACAAGGCTTACAATTGTGATATACGAGAACTCCTTGGATGCAATATTCTATAAGATAGGTTTAAAAAGGCTATCGAGTCTGTCCCATGTTTTCAAAGGCCACATATCCAAAGAGCCCCAATCCTGCAGATCGACGATCTCAAGGGTCAAAGGGATATCTCAAAAGCAAAGCATAGAAAATCATCGGTATGCGAGATTCGAAGTAACAAAGGAAAGAGACCCCAGAGGGGAGCCTAAAGTCTCTAGTGCCTTAGGGCTAAACCGTAGGTCACATCCCTCGGTCCTTTTATGTAGAAACAAAGAGAGGGGCTAAACCAGAGGGAGGCTGAAGGGCATCATAGTGCTCGGTTTTGTAATGCTTCAAAGGGAAAAGCCCCAATTATAGAAAGGCCCTGGGAGCAAGGTACAAAGCTTTAAAGTTTGATGGATCAACGGTTGTGGTATTGAATGAAAGCAAGGGGTAGTGGCACATTGAGATGGTCTTATCCTGTAGAAGCCCCTGTAGCAAGACACCAAGGACTACATAGGCCGCAGAAATGGATTCGAAGGCTTCATTGCATGACTGCTATGAGTAAATGACAGTATGGGAGGCTTAGGAAGACTTATTGGCTTGGCATGGAGCTCCACTCTGATACCCAACAAATAACTGCCTAGACATGCTCCATTTCCATTCCGTGATAGGCATTCACACTTAAGCCACTCCCAACTCCAAAGAACGAATGCTTCAGGAAGTTAAGGTGAAAGTGACAGAAACGGTTGAGTAGCTAGAGGATGCACAATGATAGAGATGTGGCCTAACTGAAGGGTGGCCTAACCGAAGGCTTTCACAGGAACAAAAGAGGGACACTTCCTTCATCATATTTTAGTTTTTTCTTTTTCCTCGTGATTTTTGTAATTTCCATATTTCCAAGAAAGGGATCAAATTCCCATTGTAATCATTTTGGGCAACAGAGCCTTGCACGCCGAGATATCTCGTCTAGCAGATAGTTGGTCCTCGAGCTGGGATATTCTTGGTAATTGTTAATTCCATCTCCCCCTAATCTTATAAATAGGGGGAAGAAAGACTTAAAGGAGGTTCCAGAATTTATCACCCGCAAGGTCTGAATTGTGATATGCCACTTTGGTTCTATTTGCTCATTCATGGGGGACTTGACTGATGTTGTGTTGAATGTTATGGACGGGTATGTTGGACTCATATTGGATTAATGAAACTCCCTGGTGATTCCAAACATGATCAATGTGAAGCATATTTCCTCTTGGTAAATCTCATTTCATTTGTGTTTTCCCTTCTTTGAAATAGTGTAATAAAGCTATGGTTTCTCCCTGATTAATGGATTTATCTATGCTACTAAATAGAGAACAGTACCTATGTTATAGTACAGATTTACTTGTTGAATTTAGGCTTCTGTTATCCATATCACATTATGAGGAAAATATTTTGGTGTAAATCACACGATAGTACATTTGTTGACGCGTTTCAAACCAACAAGTGTGGTTCAGTGTCAGGACAAGTTGAAGAACTAAATCATGGCTAAATCTTAAATAGGGAGAATATGCTGACCAATAGCTAGGAATCACTGAAAAATGGCTATATTAGGTTGGATCAGGCTAACGGCTATAATTGACCCAAAAACGGCTAAATTAAAAAATATTTTGTTTAATTTAAAATTAAAAATATAAAATATAAAAATAAATAAAATAAATAAATAAATAAAATCTAACCTATATGAAGTCAAAAGTCTAGGGGATGTGAACAAAGTTATATTGTTATTAATAAAAAATAAATCCTAATATGTCCAATAAAGGCTAGGGTCCTCCTTAATATACATTAATTAGTAAAAACACTATTATATATTTAATAATTATATATAAGGTAAATTATTAGAAAATTATAGAATTAATTTAAGATATTCCCTTAATTAGTTAACTAAAGTTAATAATAAAAAAGAATTAGATGTAATAAACTGGTGATAATTAATGTTATATTATTCTTATTCTTATTCTTATTCTTAATAAACTAGATTTACTTGTGTCATTCAATAACATACAATACATGTAGTAATTGTAGATTTATTTGTGTTATTGGGTTAACCTATAGTACCTGTGCGAGCCTAGATTTACTCATGTTGTTTGGTGCTAATGATACGCATGTTATATCCGGCAGGAAACCTTAATTAACATACCACCATTTCTACCATTTCACCTCCTTCCTCTTCCATATTTCTGCTAGAACATTGTTGCTGAGGATTATGTTTGTATACAAACCTACGCATCTATTTCCCTCCTTCCTCTCCTCCTCTCCACCATCTCTACAACTTCAGTATTAAGTTTTCTCATTGTTGTGTGTCGGCCACCAGAAGAAGACATTTATCTTTGAGATTACCCCAATACATCTCTCACATTTGGATCCATGTGTTGGCTTGAGTCTACCTTAATGAAGGCTGATTGAACCAAGCCCCTCTTATTATCTTTTTATTACGTGAAAATTGGAGTGTAACAGAAACCCCACTCATAATCTTCCATGCACTCCTCTATTTAAAATGTCCTATGCACTGGTCTACAATCAACCCAAAGGTTTTCTCTAGGAGGCTTTCTAGGTCCCCTGAAGCACTCGTGCTACAGGTGCTAGAAAAAGCCACAACATCTTTCTGGCGCCGTTTACGAGGAAAAGATTACAATAATTTTCCCTGGGTACGAAATTTTTTTACATTTCCTCTGTTAGGTGAGCAGGGGAAGTGAGGGTTGAAGATATTCATTTTATGGTAAAAAGCTCGGCGACACCACTATCCATATATCTATTTGATCATCCTGGGTTTCAAGAAGCCTCATACTCACTTTGATGCTACAACAGCCGAAAAACTTCCCTACCTTTGTACCTACAATCACTCATATAGGGGGTTTTCGAGATGGCCCTTCCTGCATTCCTGGCCAACAAATTTGCCCCACTGGATTTTCCTTCTATTGGTGTTTATCCTAATCATGTCCCTTCGTTTCATGAATGGTATACCTATTTTCCTAGATTCAGTGGGAGCACAAATAGAAGGCCACATGAGCACCTCAAATAATTTCATGAATGCATGGAACAATAGGGTATTTTTCTTGAAGACGTACAAATAAAGTTGTTCATGTATTCTTTAGAGAAGGATGCTAGAGTCTGGTACAAAACAATGCATCGTGGTAGCATATCTTCCTTAAGAAGTTTTCATACATCATTCATTCACTATAACAAAGACTATATCCACCGAATTCTCTATTTGAATATTGTTGTGCATATTTTAATGACGAAGATGTTCCTGAGGTTGATGACCCTGCTGAAGATGTTTGTGGAGCTACACTCCAAGAAAACATCTACTTGCATCAATAAGCATCACCCAATGAGAAAGAAAGAGAAGAAGGAAACATCATCAAGCTGTAAATAAACCCTCAAAGGTCTGATTCGATTGAATTTGATGTTCCTCATTCCTATGATGAATACAACTCTGGTGAAGAGTCAAGTGATGCAGAGCCACAATCCCAGTCATGGGAAGATGCACAAGCAGAGGAGGCCCACCAGGAGGTCAGTAAAGAGGCTCCAGTTTACAACGAACACCCTTCACTTGGAGAACAATATCAAGAAAATCCCTCGATTTATGATTCATATTATTCAGAGGAGGATGAGATGGCCATGGAGTTTCAAAAGGAGTTGTTTACTAACAAGTGGGGAGCCTGCTCCCAGCAACAAATTTTCCAAAAAGAGCCCAAAGTTGAAGGACCAAGCAAGGTTTGTGATTATTTATCACAAAAATATTCCTACTGGGAATTCTGAAGGGATCATCCAGTCTATGACTCTTATAGTCCAGAAACTAAAGATTTCATTACATATTTCCAAGAGGGTTGGCCTTTTGAAGAATGGGTAGTAAAAGTTCAACAACAATTTTTTCTTGGAAAATCTAAGGCTAAGGAGATAAATAGTGTGTGTGGTTGCCCTGACCAAGAGGACTTTGGTCAACAAACTGTTGATGAAAATAAGGCAGCTGCAAATTTTCACGGTCAATTCCATGAGCCTGTGCCTGACTACATAACGACATTCTTAAGAAAACAACAGAGGTTGTTTCAAGAGCATGTATCAGGTTCTTTGCTTGAAGACTTTTAATGGTGCATGCTTGCTTTAACTTTTACATTTCAGCAACATGAGGGGACTAAGTCCAACAACCAAATTCTAGCCTCGCTCCATTGGAGGGTTGAGCTCACTTAGGCGAATTAAGCCCTATGCATAAGTAGGAATGTACATTAATAAGCTCACTAGCTAAGCATTTAATTTCTAGTTGTTAGAATTTTTATTTTTGCATTTCAGTTAGAGGAGGAAGTGACTCCCTACAAATAAAGGTTCATGGATATTTTAGATAAGTTCTTATATTTCTGACTCCATGGTCAATGGTGAATGATATTGGTCTGTAGGTTCTCAACACCTTGCCAGCAAGGCACTATCCCCAGTTGGAGCCAATGTTGTCACTCACTGCATTACAAGTTATCAATTGCCTAGAATGCATAAGAGCAATGAAGTTTGAAGCCATTTTCTAAGCCACAAAGGCTCTCAGAGTTTAATTTGTCCCTCTCCATTGCATAGTGCTCATGATAAGCTTTCCAATAGTATATGGAAGTCCAAAAATAAACTTTTGGATCAGAAGTGAAAGCAGATTGAAGATGGGAATTCTGTTAATTTGAAATGAAAGAGAAGAGAATATTAAAGGGCCCTGAGCACATCAAATCAGTGGTGGGAAGCTCCTACAATCTCATGATCCCGCAATCCCATAGTCCCACGATATTACAATCCCGCGATATTGTAGACTCGCATCCTGCAAGTCGGGCATATTGCAGTCCCACATCCCGCCGCCCCGCCATATCGCAGTCTCGTATCCCACATATCGACACTGGGCAGATCTCCTAGTCTCATTGCTTATCCAGCGATATCACAGTCCCGCAATCCCACGATATCAAAAAATCGGCAATCAGTAGGCCCAATGGAACATTCTTAAGGAATTGTGGGGGGAAACACGTCGATAGCACAAAATCACTGAAAATTGGGCTTTAGTGTTAAACTGTTGGGAGGGTCGAAAAAATATTAACCAAGGAAATCAGTTGAAAAATCAAGGGCGGATGGGGCCTTTTCTCTCTCCTCCAAGGAGCCACGTGGTAGAATCCTATTAGTCCTAAGAATCCATGGGGCAACTGAGGTGGCAGTATGGAGATGACGTGGCAGAATGGAGGACACGTGGCATACAGATTCGGCTTTTTCAGGGATCCTATGGGGCTATTTCTGGGTTACACATGTCACCACTCAAGAAGTGCCATGTGGCACTAATGATATCATTAATCTTGCTTATCAACGATCGGCGAAGGTTAAAGGTCTCAACTCCAGCTACAAGGCTTGCAATTGCGATATGTAGGAACTCCCCATATGTGATATTCTATAAGATAGGTTTAAAGGGGTTGTCGGTTTCGTCCCCTATTTTCAAAGGCTGCATATTCAAACACCCCCAATCCCGCAGATCAACGATCGCAAGGTTCAAAAGGAGATCTCAAAGGTAAAGCATAAAAAATCGATGGTATGCGGGATTTGAAGTAACAAAGGCAAGAGACCCCAGAGGGGAGCCCTAAGGCTCCAAGCCTCAGGTCACATCCCTCAGTCTTTTTATGCAGAAACATAGAGAGGGGTTAAACCAAAGGGGGGCTGAGGGCCATCATATCACTCGGTTTCGTAATGTTTCAAAGAGAAAAGTCTCGATTATAGCAAGGCCCCAGGAGCATGGTACAAAGCGTTAAAGGTGGATGGGTCGGCAGTTGTGGTATTGAATGAAAGCATGGGGAAGTGGCACACTGAGATGGGCTAATATTGTAGAAGCCCTTGCAGCAAGAAACCAAGGACTACATATGCTGCATAAATGGATTGGCGTCTTCACTGCACAACTACTATGAGTAAATGATAATATGGGAGGTTCAGAAAGACTTAACGGCTTTGCATGGAGCTCCATTCCAATACCCATAAAAGGACTTCCTAGACATGCTCCGTTTCCATTCTGTGATAAGCATTCATATTTAACTCACTCCCAACTCTAAAGAACGAATTCTTTAGGTAGATAAGGTGAAAATGACAGAAACCAATTGAGAAGCTAGAGGGACGCACGATGACAGAGACATAGTCTGACTGAAGGCTTTGACAGGAACAACAGAGGAACACTTCCTCCATCATCTTTTAGTTTTTTCTTTTTCCTCATGATTTCTATAATTTCAATATTTCCAAGAAAGGGATCAAATCTCGATTGTAATCATTTTGGACAACAGAGCTTTGCACGCCGAGACAACTAGTCTAGCACATAGTTGGAGCTTGAGCTGGGATATTTTTGGTAACTGTTAATTCCAGATCCCCCTATTATTATAAATAGGGGGAATAAATACTTAAATGAGGTTCCAGAATTTCTCACCCGCAAGGTTTGAATTCTAAGACACCACTTTGGTTCTATTTACTCAGTCATTGGGGACTTGACTGATGTTCTGTTGAATGTTATGGATGGGTATGTTGGACTCATATTGGATTAATAAAACTCCCCGGTGATTCCAAGCATGATCAATGTGAAGTATGTTTCCTCTTGGTAAATCTCATTTCATTTGTGTTTTCCCTTCTCTAAAATAGTATATTGAAGCTGTGGTTTCTCCCTGATTGACGGATTTATCTAGGCTGCTAAATAGAGAATAGTACATGTCTTATATTACAGATTTACTTGTGTCATTCAATAGCATACAATACTTGTATTAATTGCATATTTATTTATGTTATTGGATTAACCTACAATACCTATGTGAGCCCAGATTTACTCATGTTGTTTCGTGCTAATGATACCCATGTTATATCGGGCAGGAAACCTTAATTATCATACCATCGTTTCTACCATTTCACGTCCTTCCTCTTCCATATTTTTGCTGGAACATTGTTGCTGAGGATTATGTTTGTGTACAGCCCTATGCATCTATTTCCCTCCTTCCTCTCCTCCCCTCCACCATCTCTACAACTTCAGTATTAAGTTGTCTCAATGTTGTGTGTCGGTCACTAGAAGAAGACATTTCTCTTTGAGATTACCCCAATATACCCCTTGCATTTGGATCCATTTGTTAGCTTGAGTATTCCTTAATGAAGGCCGATTGAACCAAGCCCCTCTTATTATCTTTTTATTACATGAAAATTGGAGTGTAACAGAAACCCTACTCATAATATTACATGCACTCGTCTATTTAAGATGTCCTAGGCATTGGTCTACAATCAACCCAGAGGTTGTCTCTAGGATGCTTTCTAGGTCCCTTGAAGAAATATTTTATCGTTGTCTATCAGCTGATATGGAGGTTGATATGGTGGACTACTCCGAGGATCTATTCGACTCTGTGCCCATCTAGACAGTATCTCCACCTCATTTGTCAGTCAAGACCTCTTTGATCTCTCTGCAGGTACCTACAACTCTGAAGGGTGACCCTAGGGTTTTCTCGGCATTTGTTTTTTCTCACCCTTATGCTCTAGCTTAGAATTTTGCATCGCTGGTCAGAACTTCTTCTTCCTTCTTACCAATTTCTAGCTCACCTGAGGCATCCTTCTTCTTGTCGAGCTTCATCTATACTCCTCCCTCTCCAACTTCCCTCTAGTTCCTTTCCACCTGCTTGGACCCATCCGCATCCACTTATACACCCAATTTTTCTGATACCCACTCCTTTTCCATTCCTTACCCATCTAACCCTCTAGATCTAGGCCCTCTATGCACTCACTCATCAACCCCATCTTCTCCCGCCCCCCCACCTCAGGTGTCCATCCCTATCACATCTGGTTATTTTGAAGGTTCCTCCCTACCATTACCCAACTTGGGAGAAGGTTCTAGAGTTCATGAAGAACATATCACTACCTTTGATGTCCTTGTCAATCCTCCCACTCGAAAAGTGCCCCGAACCATGAAGAAGTACAAGGGAATTAAGGTTGGGAACAAACATATTTCATGAACTCTCGCTGATGGCTTACAGATGGGAGACATGCTCGACAACACGAATAGGGTTCTGGTTGGCCAATTTCAGGGGCATTCCTATAGTGTTGCCCACCTCAAGAAATGGATTTTGGAGATTTGGGGACAAGTGCTAGAAGATCTACCTTTGGTGGTCACCTTATCCCGTGGATGGTTCACACTCTGCTTTCAACGCCCTGAATATGTACCCTAGGTATCATCTAAATTCTGGCACATAGAACTAGCTCTGGTTTTACTTAAGAAATGGAGCCCTCTTTTTGACCCGGAATGTGAACATCTAGGGGCTAGCCTAATTTGGGTTCGTCTGCCTAGTCTTTCGCAACACTTCTGGTCTGAGGACATATTTAAGGGCATCGAGAATGAACTGGGGACGTTTTTGGACTATGATAAATACTATATAGTAACTGGAAACATGGTTGTGGCTCGCATCTTGGTTCATTTGGATACTCATGAAGGTTTGGAGGAAAAGCTACTTATACCGTGGTGGAACACTATTCACCTACAGATTCTCGATTATGGGGGGTTCCCTATAGATGTCACCGATGCCATAAGATTTGACAACTGTAGAAGGATTTTCCACTTATTTCCTCCAACTCTACTTTTGTATCTCAGCCTAATAATAAAGTAGCGGGTATTCCATCAGGATCTCAGGAAAATAGGCCCACAAAGGTTGGTGGGTGCCCCCCAAAGGCAAAAGCACAGATGCATGGACCGAGTAAGGAACCTGTTCGCCCACCCTCTCCTCACATCACCAGATCACGTTCAGCCATGGTTAGGATCACTTTGGGTAATCCTTCCTCTTCTCTCCCTCTTTTTTCTACCTTTATTTCTTATTCTCATCACACTACATCTCTACTCCCGCATTTGTTCACCCTCCCCTTATCTTCTCCCCTGTATCCTCTCCTCCCACATTCTCTGATATCCTTCTTGTCATCCCTGATGCCCCTATCACTGCACCCACTTCTCAGACTTCAATTGATTATCGATTGATTCATTTATACCTCCTCCGATCCCTAGTCAAACCTTCATCATACGATTGTTGTGCTATTGGTATTGTTCCTCCTCCTAAAACCATAAAACCTACCAGAGGTAGACATTCCCATATCTCTAAGGCTATAATCCAAGATGGATTGGATGTAGCTCAAGGAAGACAACTTTACATTGATAGGGTCCATGATGTTGTTATCCTTCAATTGTTGTGGGTTGGTTAGTCATGCAAAAAAACTAACCTTTAGGATACCATTTGAACTCGAGAGGGTGGACACCATATTCCTTCAGGAAAACCTTGCTCTCATTGGCCAAGTCATACCTACCCTTGAAGCCCTTGTATCTGGTTAGCACTTTCATTCTCTTGATGTCCGTGGCCACTCTGGAGGCATTACTTTTGGTTACAATCCTAGGAAATTCAAGCTTCTTAATATTGCAGGGGGTGGGGGGGTTGGTATTATTAGGGCAAACATCTTTTCTTCTGATCTTGGGAGGGATTTGAGATCAATCAATGTATATGGTCCCTGCATTAATCAGGTTGCTTATTGGAATATCTCCTCAATACTACATATATGCAAGCAGATAACATCATCTCGGGGGAGATCTTAATTTATCCATTGGCCATGTGGAATCTTGGGGATACAATGCACAGGTTGATCCACTTTCTGATTCCATCAGTCTCCTTTTGGAAGATCATCACTTTATTGATATTCCTATGGCTCAGCCCCAACCTACCTGGCGTAATAGAAGGACTAGAGAGGTTATTCTCATTAGAAGGTTGGACCATTTCCTTATCAAAGAAACCCTTCTTGGACGATTATCCCTGTACAGGCAATGGGTGGGATTAGGAGGCTTATCTGACCACTCTCCAATCTACCTTGAATTTGCAAGTGAAAATCACAAACCAAAAGCTCCTTTTAAGTTTAACTCGACCTTGCTCAAGGATGAGGAGTATACCAAAATGGCCACTGATTATTGGAAATCCCTCCCCCCTATTCTTGGACATACACACACTACATGTTTTGCTAAAAATCTTCTCTGCCTCAAGCACAAAACAATCGACTGGACTAGAGAAAAAAGAGTAAGTGACGATCACCTCCTTAATGATATTGAACTTGCACTTGCTAATCTAGTTTGAGTGGATGGTAGGGGATTTGTATCAACTGAAGCAAGAGATCACCTTATCAAACTTGAATCAGAGAGGACTAAAATCCTAAAGGATAGAGAAGAAACTTGGAGACCTAGGATTCGAGCCATTTGGCTTCAATCTAGGGATGACAATACAAAATTTTATCATCAATTTGAAAATGGTCGATGGGCCATCAATAATATCTTGCATTTGGACGATGATAATAGACACTGGGTTCAATCATTCAATCATCTAGCCAATCGCAGTACCTCTTATTTCTCTCATCTCTATAAAGCTGCACGGGAAGGTACTCTTGCTGAGATTATCAAAGTGGCAGGTTTGTTTCCTACATTTGTCAATCAAGAAGATGCAGAGGATATCATCAAGCTAATACCTATGGGATAATTGGAAGGCACCCTTAAATGGTTCAATAAACACAAGAGCCCTAGATCGAACAGATGGCTGGTTTAATTTTATCTAGCTTTTTTTGAAGTGCTTGGCAATGATCTGCTTCAGGTTATTAAAGAATGTCAGGTAAGTGGCCGAATGTATGATGCATTTAACTCCAAATTCATTACCCTTATTCCCAAATCTGATTCCCCTCTGACCTTGAATGACTTTAGGCCCATCTCACTTTGCAACTGCATATATAAGATTATTTCCAACCACCTTAAACCTATTTTATAAAAACACATCTCTCCAGAATAGTTTTCCTTCCTTAATCATCGTCAAATACATGAAGTGTTGGCACCGCTCAGGATGTCCTCCATTCCATCAAGATCAAGAGGCTAAAAGGTATTATCCTTAAGATTGACTTAGCAAAGGATTTTGATCATACTATCTGGCTATACTTGAGAATTCTATTGACTCATTTGGGCTTCCCCAGAGCCTTCATCCATTGGATCATGAGTTATATTTCCAATGTTTCTTATAGTGTTCTTATGAATGGTTATGCCTCTTCCGTTTTGCATGCTAAACGAGGCCTTAGATAGGGATGTCCTCTCTCTCCCTTGCTTTCTTGTTGGTCATGGAAATCTTGAGTTGGCTTATATCTGAGAAGAAAATTTAAGGAAGACTATAGGGTATTAAAATCTCCAACAACTGCATCCTTACCCATCTAATATTTGTTGATGATGTCCTAATCTTCCTTAATGGATCAATTGGTGACACAACTGCATTCTCTTCTATTCTCAAATCCTTTTGCTTTGCTACATGCATGGAATGAAATCAACATAAATTGACACTTATTGCTATTGGTTGCTCCCACAATAAAACTCACACTACTCATCAGAGATTTCCCTTCACATTTATTCCATTTGATGATGGTCTTAAATATCTTGGTTTTCGAGTCAAGCCCATACAATACAAGATAATTGACTAGATATGGCTTGTCGAAAAAATTGAAAGGAGACCAAATATGTGGCATCACAGATGGCTCTCTAGGGTTGGTCGACTCACTGTTATCAAATCTGTATTAGAAGCTACACTGGTGTAGTGGATGTACTTGGCTTGGATTCCAAGGGGAATTTTGAATAGAATACAACAATTGTGTTGCAGATTCTTATGGAAAGGAAAAAAAGAAGGTCATACATATGCATGGGTTAGATGGGACCTCATTGCTCTCCTAAAGAAATGGGGAGGATGGGGTATGAAAAATCTTGATTCCTTTGCAAACACACTAGCAGCAAAAATGGGATGGCGAGTTCTCACTAGAAAGAATCTATGGACTGAGGTGGTCATTCAGATGTATATTAGCCCTATCCATCTCCTTGATTGGATTAGGCAACCTTCATGGAACATAACAAATATATCTACTAGTTGGAGAGCAGTTTTGAACTCTCTATCATACATTCGTGATGGATTAACCTGGAGGATTTGATCTGGTAACTTGGTTTGTATTTGCATGGATCCTTGGTCTGGATGTGGGAATTCTTTTCATCTTCCCCCCTCAGCTCCTACACTTCCTCTTAAACATGGGTATCACTCGACTTGCTCAAATTACTGATCAGAAAAATTCTAATATTTTCTATCATGCCTGGAAATTTTCTAAACTATTGGGTATACCTAACATCTAGCACAATGATTGGTAATCTTATATTAGTGCACTCTCTGAATCAAATGTTTGGATCACTGAGGGAGAGGATGAGCTCACATGGGCTCACTCTTAGCATGGTTCCTATTCTCCAAATGAAGGATATCCTCTCATCTTCTCTGCTAATAAACCCCCTACTTCTGATTGGTGGTGGCGTGCCCTTTGGAATATGAAGCCACCTTCCAGAGAAAAATTATTCATGTGGTGTATACTTCGCAACAAATCCGCTACAGGGGCCAATCTTCAGAAGAAATCATTTTTGGACCAACCTGGTGTATCTTATGCAAACAGACATCTGAATCTATTGAACACTTATTTCTTCTATGTCCTATTACCATCTCCTCATGGCATAACGTACTTGCAAATCTTAAACTTCCCAATCGTTCGCATGGAGCTAATATTTTGGAAGCCTAGAAATCGTGGTGGTCTGTTGCACAACTTATCAAGATTAGGAACCTCCCTCTCCTTATATGTTGGTGCATTTGGCTACAAAGAAATAAACTTATTTTCTAGGGCACCACTTTTCTTTGGCCTCAAGCAACAACACATCTCATCTCTATATATAATAATATGTCAAAGGATAATCTCCCTCACACTCCACCCAATATCTCTATTGAGATTATCGTTAGGAACATCCCTTGGGCATACTTCGACGGTTGAGCACAGTGTTACGGCTATGGAAGGGGCATATTACTTCATATTGCTGAAAATCATTTTTATAAAATCCAGATGGGGCTGGGAGATCGAACCAATAACTTTCTAGAACTTATTATGCTCAGACATTTTCTATATTTTGCACTTGAGAAGGGATGTCGTCACATTCAAATTTTTGGCAATTCCAAACTCATCATAAATTGGTTTAACCAAAAATCTGCATGTCACGTGGACACACTCTGGAATATATTGGATGAGACTTTGCTTTTGAAATCTCAATTTGACTATATCTCTTGTCATCAAATATACAGGGAGCGCAACCAAGTTTCTAACAGATTATCCAAGGAGGTTGCACTCCAAAATCGGGGGCTCTGGATGATCCAGGAGCAGACAGAGCAGGAATTCTGTAGATACTTCCATAAAGCTTATGATGGTCAACAACATTTTGGGGCAGACAGACCCTGCTGTTTTTTTTTCTCTGAGATATGATCGTGATCATAATTTTCTCAGTTTATTCATGTATATATTTTTTATCAGACATATATCATATGTATTAACTTATTAGTCTCCCAACTTGGGATGGTTTTTTGATAGTATCACATGGTCAGTGGCAACAACTATTCTTATAGCATATGCTTACAAACATCTACAACATGTACTTTTCAACATCTTAATGAAAATTGCAATTTTTCCTTGGGGAATTTTTTTTTTAATTAATAATTATAAAAATAATTACTATATGAGTCAACTAATATACATTTAAAAAAAAAGATGTAACAAGCTTTTTAACGATGGAGACTCTTCACCTATAAATAGACTTTGTTGTAATACAATGTGGCAATACCATGACTTACTAATACCACATGCTCAAAAATCATACATCATGTTATATTCATTTTTTAATTATTCATTCCATATATATATATATATATATATATATATATATATATATATATAATATATATATATATATATATAATATAATATATTATATATATATAGATCTATATATATAATTTAAAATTCATTATTAATATTTAGTTGCTTCAAGTTTATAAGTAGAAGGAACTATACTATGTAGTACAATGCACGACCCTACCAATTCTAAAAAATCTTGATTAATTTAAAAAAGGGCTAAGTGACATTTAATTATTGGCTGTTATACATGAGAAAAATATAATTTAGCTTGAGGAAACTTAAGTGAAACTATTTAAGTTCCAATAAGGTCCATGAAAGATTTGTGTGACAAAGAAGTGTCTTTATAGCAGCTTTTCTTTCTTATACTTCTTCTTAATGATGGTTATGTTAAAGCATAAAAGTCATTCCCTTTTCAATAGTTTTTTATATTTTTATTGCTATATTGAAAATCATTAGTAAATAATTTGGTTCTACAACAAGATTAGGTTAGTACCCAATTGAAGAATTGAACCTCGGTGGAGAGGATAACATCATTTCTCCCAATCAACTCAAATAAACCCAATAGGAAATAGTTTATCATATTTATTTATATAATTATATGTTAACTAAGAAGGGGGTTAGCTTGGAACATATTCAAATACCCTCTTGAGTTCTGCCAAATTTGGTTGGATCCCATTATTGTTTCCATGACAAATTATGGGGGAGGCTCAAACATGGCCCATGGATAGGTGTCTTTCACTCTTGAGGTTTTTTCGACACCCAAATTGGTGATTTTTAGTTTGGTAGGAGGATCAAGCTTTGACTCCTCCCTCATCCCTCCTCTTTTTCGTATTTTGGAGACTTGGTCGCTGGTAGGGGAGTTGGTGGAAGATATGAAAGGCTCGACCAAAGACATAGTCTTCCTAGGGGCATCCCTTTCAACGGGGGAAGAATTAATGACTTCGCTTGCAGAGGATTTTTTGGTGGATCCATCTCTAAAGGGGGAAAGAAGGTTCTCTCAACTGAAGGTACTCCATACTTAAACTCCCAATTACAATTGGAAAATGTACTGAAGGCTCCAAACTTCTATTTCAAAACCCTTTCGAAGGGACATGAGTTTCCCATTTTGGCTGGTAGGGTTTTGTTGGAACTAATGATAAATTTCGGTAAAGAGATAAGGGTGGGTACTGGGCAAACCTCAAAGGGTGATAAGAGAAAGAAGAAAACTTAGTGTGCTAACATCAAGAAAGGAGGTTATAGGGTGGTCCATGGTGAGGATGTATCGATGCATGAGGTAGAAAGGAAGGAAAATTTGGTTGTGGTAGGTCAAGCTCGAGGCTACCAATTTAATATGATTTTTCTTCAAACATGTGTAAACTTGATGTGGAGGCACTAGATTGATCCACTTCTGATAGTAACCACATTAGAAAGAAGATGCTTTTGCTTCATCTTTAACACTAGACAACATGCCTCATGGGTGCTCTCTAAAAATTGGGCAATCAACTCAACCCTAGTTCTACTCAAAAGATGGACCCCCTTTTCGACACCAAAAAGGAAGTCATGGAGAAGGCACCTATTTGGGTGTGAATCTTGGGCTTATCTATGCAATTCTTGTCTTGGGAGGCATTTTGCGATATTGGGAATTATTTGGGGAAATTCCTAGATGTAGATATGTCCTTCCTCTCAATAGGGGTGCTGACGATGGATCATATTTTATTAGATATTGACATTCGCAAAGGCTTGGTGGAAGAATTGGAAATTGGGTGACATGATTATTCCCACACTTAGATCCTAGACCATGAGGGGATTTTTTTGTTGTAGGAGGTGCCCTAATATTGGGCACATTTAAAGGATTGCTGACTCCAACTCCATGAACAAAAAGGGAACCGAAGCCGCCTCCCTACAAAGAAAAGAAGCCTTGCCCAGGTAGACTCATCAGATTTTCTAAAATAGTCTCGAGATAGATAGGAGAGGTTTCATGACAACTCTCAGCCTTCCAACAAGTTCCATGGGGAGGTGATAAACCAACAAATCATGGAAATGAACATAGGGTCACCTCTAGCTTCCATCGTTCCCTCGGCTCCAATTTAAATGGAAGCTCCTGCACCATCTTATACTCCTGTGTCTAATCCCTTGTCCCATTTATTTGTTTCACTCACTGAACTAGGTAAGGGCTGGGATAAATCTGATGGTTTTGAAACTGTTATCTCCTTGCAACCCACTCTCAACAAAACTCCCATTCAACCATACATTTCCCCCCCAACCACCATGGTTACACCGTCGATACAGTCTCCCCAAAGGAGGGCCACACAACCTAATACTTTGACTCAATTGCTCGCTACTTCCTGTAGCCTTGACCTACTTAAGCTTCCAAAGATACCACTACTCTTGGGTTGGGGAAAACCTCTTTCATAAATGAGGGGAAGGGAGGGAGTAGAAAATCTCACTTTGCCAAATCCCAAGTTAAAACACATTTGGACATGGACATTTTCTAGGTATTATTTCCTT
Organism: Pinus taeda; assembly: GCA_000404065.3. Classification (NCBI taxonomy): domain Eukaryota; kingdom Viridiplantae; phylum Streptophyta; class Pinopsida; order Pinales; family Pinaceae; genus Pinus; species Pinus taeda. Next base: position 17,231 of record APFE030391451.1, on the reverse strand, counting down.
GATGCAATGTCAAGGAAAAATACCTAAAAAGAAACATTCCATCATTGGGGTGCTTAGAGGAGTGAAGGTCCTAAGATGAGTTACCGAATGATTATACATTCCTTCAACTATGGGGGTTTGGACAACCCGTCTAAAATGTTGGACCTTAGGAGGTTGGTAGATATAAGTTCGCCTGATAATTACAAGAGATGATGGGAGAGGGGGGAAGTGATTTTAAAGGTGATATAATTTTTTTTAAAGGTTGGAGTATTTTCAATTTAGATGCATGAGGGTGTTCGGGTAGCCCAACTATTGGATGGAACCCTTGGATTGTCAAAGCCCTAAACCAATGGGGTTTTGAATTAGTTTTAGGCATGGATTTCACCTCTGCGGACTTAAACCTGGAATTAAGAATTATAAACATCTATGGACCTTATATGGAGAGAACAAACTTCTGGGAAACCATTTTCCAAAAGACACTATTGCAAGCGGAGAATCTAATATTGGGAGGGGATTTCAATTTCTCTTTAGGAGTGGCCAAAGTTTTGGAAGCACATGCAAGACTAAATCCTCTAACATATTTCTTCTAGAATTTAATTCTGAGTCATTAGTTAATAGATGTTGATATGACAAATATTTAACAAATATGGAGAAATAATAAAGTTGGAGAGGTCTTGGTGACCAAAAGACTAGACTAGTTCTTTTTCTCTGAATTACTCTTAGATAGTTTTCCTTTGATGCAACAATGGCTTGGTCACGGGGAGAATCTGACCACCACTTGATCTTCCTAGAAATAAAAGGGGTGGGAAAGAAACTAGCGAGTCCTCTCAAGTTCAATACAACATGTTTAAAAGAAGAATATTTTTTAAATTTTGTTAAACCCACCTTGTTCCCTCATAACCTTGCCTGTAAGACTTTAGTTGTGATCTATTTTGCAAAATATTTCCCAGGTCAAGAAGCATATAATTCAATGGGAAACATTAAAGTAAACCAAGGATGAACAAGAGCTGAAGTATGTTGAGATAGAGCTATAAAAACTAGGGAAATATGAGGATGGGGGGTTCCTCATTGATGACACAAAGACTAGACTTCTCCACCTCGAGACTAGGAAAATGAAACTTTTGCAAGACAAGGAGGTAGTGTGGAGTTTAAAAAGTAGATCTATTTGGTTGGACAGAGGGGATGAAAAATACCAAATTCTTCCAAAACTATGGTAAAGAAAGGTCCAAGGATAATGGTTGACACAATCTGGAAGTTGGAAAACAAGGAAGGGGGATATTCCTCTTCTTTTGAGGTGTTGTCGAGCCTAGCGAAACATCATTTTAGCGCCCTTTTCAAAGTCAAGGAAGGCGCCTCCAAAGTGGAAGTTATTCAAGTAGCTCAATTATTTCCCATATTTGTCGAGGAGGAAGAAAATAAAAAGTTAATGTAGGAAACATCATATGCAAAACTCCAAGAGGTTCTACATAGCTTTCAAAAGGATAAGAACCTAGGGCCTAATGTATCGCACATAGAGTTTTATCTAGGCCTATATGATTTTTTGGGGAATGATTTGTTGAAGGTGGTAGAAGAGTCTGAATAGTTAGGGAAAGTGCTAGCCTCTTTTAATTCAACTTTCATAACCTTGATCCCAAAGGTGGACAACCCTATTAACTTTTATGTATTTTGTCCAATTTCTCTTCATGATTTCATTTATAAGGTTATTTGCCAAATCTATTACTCGACAGATGAAACCAATTTTCTCCAGAGCTATCTCAAAAGAAAAAATTGGTTTCTTGGAAGAATGCCAAATCCATGAAGCCATTGGAGTGGTTCAGGAGGGTCTACACAACCTCAAAACCATGAAATTAAAGGGTGTTTTTCTATTATTGATATTTCCAAAGTCTATGATAGTGTCTTCATCTGCTATTAACTCATCTTGGATTTGAAGTGCCTTTCTTCACTTGGGTTATGGGTTTTCTCATGATGACTTCCTTTGTGGCTTTAATCAAAGGTGTTGTGTCTATTTTCTTCCATGCTCAAAGGGAACTATAGCAAGGATGCCCCCTCTCTCGGCTTTTATTCTTGCTTGTAGTTGAAGGGCTTAGTTTTCTACTGACTGATGCCAGACAGAGAAGGACATATCGAGGAATAATGGTGGAAAAAAAATATGATTTTGTCACATCTATTATTCATAAACAACATTCTAATTTTTTGTGATGGATCACGAAGAGCTATAGAATTTCTTCAACAAGCCTTATCCCTCTTTTATAAAGCCACATACATCGAAATAAATACCACAAAATTGGCATTGTCTAGCCACCTTCTGGAGGATCCAAAGGTCCAATTTGTAAAATCCATATTCTATTTTACTCTGATTCCATTTGATGACGGGATCAAATATTTGGGTTTCCACTTGAAACCAAATTCTCACAAGAAAGAGGATTGTCTTGGCTCCTAGCTAAATTGAAAAAAACGACTAAAACTTGGAGTGTGAGATGGCTCTCCCGCATAGGGAAGACTTGTGTTGGTCAAATCAATACTAGAACCAATACCAGTATATTGGATGGCTCTCAATTGGATCTTGAAAGGAACTCTAGAAAAGATGAGGAAGGTATGCTTAAGATCCCCATGGTCGGGCTCTTGGGATCACTTTGTTATTCCTTGGGTAAAATGGGATAAAATAGAAATTCCAAAATCTTGGGGTAGATGGGGCCTTAAAAATATCCCCTTTTTTCAAAATTGTTTGTAACAAAGGTTGGATGGCACTTTTTATCTACATAGAGTATGCAGATAGCAATGATTCACTCGAAATACATCTACCCATACTTAATTGAGGAGTGCTTGAGACTTCCAAATAATGGTAGAGCTAATATGTATGCAATATGGAAAGTAGTGCTTTCATCCTTTCCTTTAATTGAAGATGGTCTTCATGGAGGGTTGGAAATGGCCAAAAATTGAGAGTGGGTATTCACCCTTGGTCAAACTATGGAAACAAATATTGACTACCTCAAGGCTTGGTAAATTATTTAAATATGGATGGAACCTTCACCTTAGACCTAGCTTCCAGTCAGGAGACTTCGAGTCTCTGGGCACAAGGATGGCTTTCGGACAAATAACTCAGGATAAGGGAAGACATTGTTGAGGCATGGAGGGCTTACATTGCAGGGTTGTAAGAATATCATATATGCTTAACATACAAAGAGGACGAGTTGGTTTGGTCACTTTCCCCTTTTGGGGATTACACACCCAAGATGGGTTATCTAAGCCATTTAATAGCAGACAAGTTGGGAGGATAATAAGTATGGTGGTGGAAGCCACTATAGAAGATCAAAATTTCTCACCAAATCCTGAACCTTCATGTGGTGTCTCCTTGAAAATAAGGTCCCAACTTGGGACAATATAAATAAGAGACAATTCAAAAGAATAAGCTAGTGTACTTCGTGTAAAGATGGGAGTGAGTATGTCCAACATCTCTTCGTTGATTTCTCCATTACAAAGTCCATTTGCAATACATGTAGATCAAAATTAGCTTTAACAACGGATTGGCATGGAGGGCTTGGGATGAAATAGAGCTATTAAAAAATTTCATTCTATTGCACTACTCCTTTACTAGGGCATTTGGCTAGTAAGAAATAGAGCAAGTTTTCAAGAAGCCACTACTTACCCTATTAGAACAACAACTAAAAATTTGGCTATTTTCACCAATCTTCCTCAAAACACCTCGATGCATGGTGAAAGGCACATTGTGGAAGAAGAGATTGACAAGGCAAGACCTTGGGCTTTCTGTGATGGAGCCTCCCAAGGTGAGGAAAGGAAACGTTGAGGAGGGGAGGTTTTTTATCTTTTAGAAACACACTTCTTCACTCTGAAAATGGAGCTATGGGTAGGCTCAATTTTTTTTTGCGGAATTCCTGCCTCTAAAACTATTATTGCTCTTTGCAAAAGAAAAAGTTTGCTCATATCTACAGATCTTTGGGGACTCTATGCTTGCTATAAATTAGGAGTCCAAAAGTGTCACAAACAAAACATGCTACCCTTAGTGGAAGAGTTGTTACATAGAAAATATGCTTTTGATTTCTTTTCATGCTACCATGTTTATAGGGAAAGGAACTGACTTGTTGATCAACTGTCTAAAGCGGGCCTTAGGAAGGATTTTGGATAATGGTTAATCAAGGAAACCAAAGGTGCAAATCACTATGAATTTTATCGTCACCCTTTCATTGAAGACCAAACAAATTAATAGCTACATCAATAGTAAAACAATTTTATTTTTCCTTGTTAGCTTTTTGTAGACATCATTGACTGATAGGCTCTTAAAGCCCCTCTTTATGTATATGTATTGTTTCCATAAGGCATAATTTTGTTGTGTGACATAGAGAGGTGGTTAAACATCTAGAGATTTCTGTTCTATACTAATATCGAAATGTATAATAAGAAATACATAGACAAAATGTAATTTTGTATCATCATACCATAAAATAACATCATGATTTTTTCAAAAATATTTTTAAAACATATTTATATATATATATATAATATATATAATTTTATATGGTTAAATTTTATGCAGGTTGAATTTTATATTTTAAAACTTTCAACTCATCGACATAATTCCCAATATACGAAAATTAAATAATCAAGTGTTTACCGTTACTCATGACCTTCATTTACATTCCGAAATTTCTGAAAGTTTACATCCCTCAAATGTGAGGAAAATTTTAAAAATATTCCTGAAAGGTTATTAATAACATTAAGAGATTGGAGGGAAATTTTAAAAATATTTCTAAAAGGTTTAATAACATTAAAGAGATCAGTTAGCCAATCACTTTTTAGGCTCAATTAGGAAAATAATCCTTTACGTGAAATCCTTTAGAAGAAATATTGAAATAGTTGTGTAAAAGTTTTTTATTTTAGTTAAAAATATATCATTTAATTTAATCGTATTTAATGGTTAGTAATATATATTATAGATTTGAATGTTTAGAAAATAGAAAAATTATATTATTATAAATTTTGGAAATAAATGGTATTTATAGAATCATAGATTTTTTAACTATTTAACATAGCGTATATTTATTTTTAAAAATTTCAAAATTAATTAAATTACACTCAGATTTCATAATTTATAGATTATTTGTAAATTAGTACAATCATATTAAGAATATTAATGTGGTTGATATAACTCAAGACTCCATAAATATAACAAAAAAATTATTGCAACACGAAGAATGTCTTAGTAATTCATATATTTATGTTATTAGCTATGTATAAAATGATTATGAGTCAACTTCAACTTGAGAAGAAAAAAAAATTACACATCTTATTGTAAAATGGACCATTTTGCTAAATAAAATTTCTTTATATATTAATTTCTCCATCTAATTAGAATATGAACTTATTAGAATTGGAATAATCTCAAATCCCTAGGAAATTGGTGGGCGGGGAACCACATGGCACGAATCTAATTTGCCTTGAGAAAAAAAAGTAATTACACATCTTATTGTAAAATTGACCATTTTGCTAAATAAAATTTGCTTGTATATCATTTCCCCATCTAATTTGAATATGAAAATATTACAATTGGAATAATCTCAAATCCCTAAAACTTTGGTGAGCAGAAACCAGGCCACACAAATATAATTTTTTAAATTTATTAAAAATCAATACAACCTAACAAATACTATAACGCACTGATAAACATTAAAACTAAGCATATGTTAAACATATTCTTTTGAGAATTAATTTAGACTATCAATTTCAAAAAATAAAAATCACCAAATCCTCCAGAAAATTAACATTTTCATATCCAAAAAACAGTCCCATTAATTAATGGGAAACATTAATTTAGATGGATCCGAAAATGTAAACTTGTTAAATTGGGCAGATTCAGATTGGCCATAAGACTTAAGACCTGGAAAGGACCTTTTTGCCGATTATTTGACAGGTGCCTAATGAGCAAACAGGCCCAAAGGTTTTTGTAACTGAATAAATTATTACTCATATATTCACTTCAACAACTTTGGGATATGTAGAGAAATAAGTAGAGTTTGATTGAATTTTTGTCAGTTTGTTGTCCCTCAGGGAACCAAAGAATTTGGGTCAAGCCTTTCTGTTGAATGACTGGTAAAGGTTAACCATTCAGAAGCCTCTGATGGAAACTGACAATCCCATGTTAGAGTTTAAGGAAATGTATAGCGCCTGAGACTTACAGGACCTCACATGTTGCCATCATAGTTACAGTAACATAAATCTCTTCCCTCTGTGAGATTGCTATCAAACAATGTACACACAATATAATAATAATTGGTAGCAATTTTCCCAGTTGAATGAATACAAATAGGTCACTGTTGAGACATTTCTGACTTGCATATAAATTAGCTGCATGTTTAGATTGAAAATTGGTACCGAAAAAGATGCTTTAGTTACCCATTCAATGTATTCATTCACAGACATTATTACATTTTTGTATTCAGTCACAGGCATTATTACATTTTTTTCAAAAGTACTTTAGACTTTATCATGCATGCTAGCAATGGAAGAATTTTTCCCTGGTTTGTTGACTTTCTTACGAAGGAACTTGTACTTTTCCAGAAAGATGAGACCAATCGTTCCATGATCTCAATTAAGGAAATAAACCTTAGTAAAATCGATTTCATGATACATGGGATACGATGGGTCTTTGCCGAGCTTGCACCAGTTATGACCAACTAAAGCTTCCAACCCTGACAACCTATGTTAAAGTTCAAATTCGTATTCGTTTGATTAACAAAAGTTCTATCATTTATTCATATATTGTGTACATTGTGTGATACTTACAATAGAAGAGATCTATGCTACTGTAACTATGATAACAACATTCGAAGTCTGGTAAGTTTTAGGAACTCTAAATTTTCTTAAACTCAAGCATGGCAGTGTGAGTTTCCATGATAGGCTATTAAATGGTTAATCTTTATTCCTCATTCAAGTACCAATTTTTTTATTTATTTATTCTGATCGTTGTAGAATATTTTGACAAAATTCAATTGACTTTATTTTTCATATATTCTAAAGTTGTTAAAGAGAATGTGCAACTTAAGTGGGTTTAATGGATAAGAACATGTCTTTCTTTCTAAAATATCATAGGTTCAAATACATTTGAATGTCATGATCTAACAAAATGCAACCCTACAAGGTAAAATCAATCAAGCTAAGTGACACATGATCTAACACAATGCAACCCTACAATCAAGCTAAGTGACTGAAGACCAACCATCAAGCCCACATCATATCAATGGGTGCACCTTGCTTCCCTCAAAGACTCATAGGAGTTAGAATCAAATAGGTTTCATGCAAAAATGGATTAGTAGAAAAGTGGAAATGGTGTTATGTCTACAAGTCCTACTCTTGTTGTATCAATAGGAAATATCAAGTCCACTTCCCAACTACTACAATAACTGTCCTTGATCACACTATTGCCATCATGGGAGAAGCCATCACTGCACCACTTTCCTTATTGTCAAACCATGCATGCGCCTAGCTTGAAGGGTGAAGAGTCTTTGCTTCACTAGAGGACTCAATTAATTGCACCACGATGAATATGTATGACACAAAAAAAATCCATTTTATTAAAACATGTGTAGAATGTAAGCTGAAGTGAATGGATTCCTGGTTCTTTGAATCAAAAACCAAATTCCTTAATTAGATTTAAATCTCCTGAGATAGAGCTTTAATTTGCAAAAATGCATCAGACCCATTTGTAACAAAATCTATCAAAGTGGATATACACTTTGAGGGAGCTTAATGCTTGCTTTTGTTCATGATCTTGAAATGCTTGTCTAAGAACTAAATATGTAAAAATAGAATTGCAGTGTGCCATACAATTAAGACCAAGAGAGAAAGGGGGAATTATGAGCAATGCACTAGGTCGCTAAGATCGTCTTGAGTAGTTGGTAGGAGATGATCACATCAACCCACTAAGAAATCTAGTTGATGTGGCCACCTGAGATTTCACTACAATGGACATGGCCATGAACAAAGAAATACTATTAGGGATTTCCATGATGACAGGCTTTGCTGGTTGCCTTATCTACAACAACAAAATATTATTAGACATGAAGAAAATAACTACACAATAAAATCAAAGGTAATCTAAGCACCCATCAATTAAGCAACTATTCCAATTTTCAAAATCAATGAAACTCCATATTAAATATTTATCTCCCACTACAATAAGATTCAAATGGGGGTCTGACCAATTCTAGAAAATCATATATCTATTCTTGGAATATTAACACAAGGAAGCAAAAATCAAATTATGAGAATTTTAGGATTTCACTTGGTGGAATCCTAGAGGCAAATCAAGTATCTTGACATCCTAATTATTTACCTAAAATTTTACTCATCTCAGGCTTGGTAAGGGACAATTAATAAGTTCAAAATCAAGATTTCCTAATGGGGCGCTCATTGGTTCAATTTAGCAAGTTGGTTGGTTTTGATGAAGGATATCCTTAGAACCCTTCCTCTTTATTAGTTTGTTTCCTTACTTTCTCCTCAAAATATTCTTAATAATATGGCAAAATAAATCTATAAATTCCTTTTAGGAAGGAATAAATCCAACACAAAGGAGTTTCATTTCATTAAATGGGACAGAGTATGACTGCCTAAATTGCATGGAAGACTTGGTATATAGGATTCATCGTTAATGAACAAAGCTATTGGGGTCAAACTAGTTTGGAGGTTCTTATCCCTAAAACAAGAATACTGGAAAGAGTTGTTGCGAGAAAAATATCTCCTTGGGCATTCTCTCTATTTGGACTCTCATCATTTGCAACACAAAAATCATTTAGTTTGGAAGCTCTTTGTGTCCTATGCCTCTCATTAATTTGGATATCTTTTGGAAGCCTCAAAATGACTTGTGTATTAGTATTTGGTTTGATAAAAATACGAGTAAATATCCTTTAGAAAGGGATATAGAAACCTTGTGCCTCTTAAGGAAGTATTTGCAGTCAATAGAAAATTCACGTCGACTAATATTTCAAGTTGAGATGTTGAAGATAATTGGATCAACAAGAAATTTGACATCATCCCTCCCCCTTTGCAATGCCACTTGTTAAAGCTTCATAGCCTCCTAGTTGGATGCACTCCTTGGAATCAAGATGATGAGGATGAGAATGGATGGAAGTATTTGACTTATTTAGTTCATTAAGGGTACTCCTCCCTCCTCTTTCCCTAGGGGGCTCTGCCAAAATCACATTGTTGGTCTAAGGTATGGCTTCCAAACTGGCTCCCTAAAATTAACTCATTTTGTTGGACGTTAGTTCAAAAGAATATTTTAACAATAGAGAGCTTGAAAAAACGAGGTATTAAAGGTCCCTCCTAGTGCCCCTTATGTAAACAAAATGAAGAGACCATACAACATATTTTCTGAGAATACTCTTTCACCAGGGAAGTCTAGTCTTCAACTTTATCTCCTATATGTTATAGATTGATCCGACTAGATTCGATATATGGATTCTTCTCTTCCTATGACTCAAAATATGCTAGAATATTCATTCAAAAGCCCCTTCTCAAGAAAATCTAGCAGGCATTTCCAAAACTCATTTGCTAGAAAGTTTGGTTAGCTTGAAATAAGTGCATCTTTAATGCTTCAAAGGCGCCTCCCCAATTAGTATCAACGAAAGCATTGTACTTGTCCTTAGAATTTTGGTCCAATAAGATGCCTAGAACTCTTTCCAACTATGGAATGGATGTTTCTAAACTTCTGTGGCTTTCGAATTTGTCCTATGATTCAGTTAAATATCAAATTTCAAGGGCTATTAAACAACCATATGTGGAGGCATGGAAGCTTCATATTCAGTGGATGGACTTTAAGAGATGGAGGCAAACCTCTTTTGACTACATTCTCATCTTCAATCAAATATTATGACCCCAGAGAAGTCAAATTTTATGGCCCCATAGAAATCAAATTTTTGGAGTATGGCATGGGGCTTGGGGAAGATGACAAATAATTAGGAAAAATATTATGGTCTACTACAAGAAATTATTCTTTCCTAGGAATTCCAGGTCTCTTCTCTCATTGAGTTAGGTTATTTCCTTTTAATAATTCAATATTTGGTCAAAGGATCTTCCCTTAGAGAAAACGTTTGGGATAATCTCTTGAATTGGATTAAGAAGGTATCATAATGTATCCCAAAGATGAGTTTCAAGCACATTCTAAGTGATAATAACCAGGTAGTAGATCAATGTGCCAACCAAGGTTTCAATCTGAAGTTTGGAGAGTTGATAGTTAATGGTCAATTAAGATCACCCATCCCTTAGTGTATTGAGCATGGATCCTAGGTTCAAATATCATTTTTATTTTTATTTTATCTATATATGTATATAATTTTATTTAATTTTTTATTTTTTTTTGGGGGGGGGGGGGGGGGGTTGCTTGTGAATGTGCATTCCCATGTTATTAACATTTGTATATTAGGATTTTGTCCTTGCAGCCATTTCCTTCGCACAGGTCATAGTTATGTTACAATCATTCCTGGGAGTGGTTGTATGATTAACAAAAATGAGGGAGTTATGAAGAAATACCTTGATGTGAGTTGGGAGCAGTATGGGATCACTCACATGTTAAGAATGTAGTCTAATCCATCACCAATGATGGGATATTTTGATGTAGGCATAACCTCGTATTTGGAGTAATGCATATGCTTCCAATATTTTCTTTTGGAAGGATTCCCAAAGCCTTTAGTCCATAATTCGAATTTGTTTTAGAAATTAGCTAGTGAAGGGAGTGCTTGATTTGTTTCAGGAGGGCTCTAGTCATGGGTTTGCAGTGATGCAACTATTTGTAGAATAACAAGGTCAATCACATGAAGTTTAGGGTATAACACAAAAAACAAATTCCCTATGCCATCACAACCATTGACCTTTGGCCGGAAGCTAGAGGAAAATTGGATAAACATGAGGAAGAAATCAAACTCCTCTGTCAACATGTTGAAGAATTGAGATCTTCGGTCAATAGTTTGGTCTTAAATATGAAAGATTCATTTAGTTCCAACATCTCTAATATCAAGTGTTCATGTTTAAATGATTCCGTGGATTCGGGAAATATGTTGTAATCAAGGATTATATTTTGAAATAGGCTATATGTACAACAAGTTTTCTTTAATTTTGGGGCTCTATTGGAAGATAATCACCTCCAAGATCCATATATACTTAGAATTGATTTTATTCTTCTTCGAAAAAAATTTAATATAACTCCCAATATACAATATACCACTATAATATGAAAACGGATTTTGCAATTAATATAAATATTCCCATCACTATTTAAAAAAAAAAAATTCCAAAAAAACTAAAACAATTATCCATATAACACTTTTTTTTTCAAATCTTGTCACACTAAATTCTAGACTCGGATTGTCTTGCATTGCCTTGTAAAAAAAAACCTACTTATATAAGAGTATAATTCCTTTTATAAGAATATAATTGCATTTCTTTTTTAAAAGAGAATTAAGTTGAATTAAAAAAGAAAAAACATTTAATTATTCAATTGGTGAGCCATCAAAATTGTTATAAATACATATTTTATTCATATTATAGGTATAATTATTATGTCATTGTAGGTGACATTTAGGGATGGGTTGAAATTAGGTTTTAAACCGTACTTAAGTTTTATTTTTATTTTTATATAGTTAACATTTGTTATTATTATAAAATTTTGCGATTAGCTCAGCGCGCCGCCGCATACTCGGCTCCACTGGTCGAGGAATGACACTGGCATGTACAGGCGTTGCAGCAGGGGTGTTCACAGATCATGGTGTGAGTCCTGTGACTTTCTGCTCTCCGAGACGTTTAACCAGCAATGATGTGAGCGCAGTAAGGTCTAATCAGAAATATCTATGGTATCTTTGGAACAATCTCGTTTCAACTCGTGTAAGTTTTCATATGTTCCTTTGTGCAATGATTTGATTAATTAAATTGGTTATATATAATAATAGTGATCGACAGATGTAGATTTTATTTATTATCGATATTATGAAAATAATTTGTTTTTTTGAAATATTTTTATGTAGGAATATATATGTTTTTGTTCTCAATTAACAATAAGGCTCGAAATCATTACAATAAAGTTCATCATGCCAATAGTAAGAATTGACTCTAGTTGGGGAAAGATAACAATTGATCGTCCCACAAACCCAAGATAAACCCAATTGATGAAAATAGTTTGTCCTTATTTATATTCAACAAATATTGATTTATATTTTGTAAAAAATAATTCTATCGGCATGAAAAATAATAACAAAACTTGAAAATGTAGCCTTGGTTTAGTTGTATCTGTGTTTTGAATGTATACCATTGGACTAGCTAAGTTCTAATTCTTCTAGTTGGATCGAGTGTTGTGTTTTCTTCATATGGTTTGATCAACGTTAATTTTAGTTTATATATTTTTACTTTGGTTGTTGTTCATTTGGAGTGTACTCATTACTTGTACTGTTTTTCTCATCCTTTATTTTGAATCCCAGACATGTTAAAAATTTCTTAATTCCTTGTTTACAATGCATTTTTCTCTGATGGATTTAATCTTGGAACAAATGAATCAAATTTATCCTTTTTATTAAATTCCAACTTTGAAATGATATTGTAAACATAATATTTTACAAAGCTAGGATCTACCATATGATTGGAAAGGAGACGTAACTTCTCCGATGAATTACAGTCATTTGCTTACAGGGACTTGTGGGGTGTGAAGCCATTTTGGAGCGTCAATCAGCCACATTGAGATTTCACAGAATTCTTGCAAATGGTGTGGAAGTTTGAGAGGAAAATTTTCTTATTCTTTAGTGGGAACTACCTTCAAGTTGCTTATGTCCCAGTGGTGCAACAACGCATTTTATTTTATGTGTCCAAACCTCCATCAATGAATTTTAAAATGGAGTTGAAAGTTAATAAAACTTGCCCAATGCTTGGCTCCTTCCTATTGATGCTTAGTGTTTGTGTTCATATTTATGCCAACATCCATGTTTGGGTATCTCAATTTCATGGGCTATCTTTGTTTTTGGTGGAAGTTGTTAGAACTAGTGGGTGTTCTGGTAATTAACCAACTAGCTTTTGACTGTTCCCCACGTTTTTTAATAGAAGTAATATATGTTTTTCTGGATGATATTAATAGTCAAGGCTCAAAGGAAGCTATTTATTCAAAAGTGTTAATGAAGCTAGTGCAATGGTAGAGTGGACAATGATAAATTATTTTTATCTAATATAAGCTTTCACTAAGTGACATATATACCAACAGTTCTAGGATTTGTTTCTTGACACTTCTGGTATTTGCTTTAACATTCAATCATCCTTGGCGATTTGCTAATTATTTAGCATTACCTTCTCTACAAGTTTTTCTTGATTTCTAGGGGCTTTCTATCCAAATTTCAAGAGTTCCATATATTATACCCAAATTTCTTTCAAAACATGAGTCAATCTAGCAAGTTCACTCGACAAAATTCTTGTGATAAAATTTAAGAATTTGTAATAACATACTAAGGCATTGACTTTCGTTGACTTTCACCTCTAGTGGACTATTAAAATATATGTATAACCTTTGGTGTTATAGTTCACAAAAGGAAGCCCTAGTACTTTATTTTTCATTTCCTCTCACGTTAATTTTAGTCCCTTTATAATGGGATTCAGTGTCTAATCCCTAAAAGGCAATTATAGATACTCATCTTTAAATGTCATATTGAAGCATTGACCCTAGATTACCTGAGATGCATAAGCAAGTTGAGCTTCAAGGATATTTATATGTTGAAAGCCTTAAATCTTTGGAGAAGGAATGGTAGGTCTCTACTTATCATCTATCTAGTTGGTATATTAAGTTGTGGTGCATTCAGTTATGTGAATATGAGTTATTGTGTTGTACACCATTTCCAGTCACATCATGTTATGCTCTTGACCTGTGAGAAAATGCTAGAATACCGAATATACGAAGAAAGACAACCCAGAACACATAACAAAATGAGAAATAACAGCATGTATTTTATTATTTAGAGATAAAAGCAATGTTAACTTGCCTCTTCGAGGAGGAAACCTCCAATAGAGTAGGGCTCCATTACAAAATAAGACACGACGCTCCTCAATGGGGAGCCTCTATCCTTTATATAGGTTTCATACATGCAATACCATGTGTCAGTATCATGGTTCTCTTAATACCACCTATCTAATACCATGGCTTGTTTGCAACTAACTGTGGTCCCTTTCTTTAAATGTGGGTCAACCACTTACAATTATTAATATGGGCTTTATTGACTTTCTAACTAACTATAACTATGAGTCAACCCTAGTACATAAATAAGGGGGTTAGGGTTGGACCCTAACACATCAAGTTTTGTATCAAGAATGTTTTGTATCAAGAATTGGATTTAAGGTTTTTCTCACTTATTTCCATTTTGTGTAGATGTGTCAACAACGATTCTCATGAAATAAAGTGATGTCATTGAATTTTTGTTAGCAAATCAAGGTACTGAAATCCATGGAAGATTAATTTGTCCAAGGTAAAATGCAACACAAAATTTGTATGCCTTGGATTTCTTTCTTGTATTTTTTTCTTTCAAGAGTTGGTTTGTCACATTATGTGACTTTCTTGTAGGCAAAGCAATTTCTGAAACAAGTACGCATATCAACAATGCACACTAAAATGGAGTTTAAGATCATTGATTTAAGCGAAAATCCCTACAAAGAACAACAGTATAAATCTCTACATTCTCTCTGTGATCTGTTCCTATTTTTGTTTCTCTCTATTTTGGGTTACATTTTAAATGTTAATGTCTCGCATCAATGTTATTGGTTACTTGGGATTCTGCATTGAAATATGTGGGCTCCTTCTATGTGAAGATTTTCAATGAAAGTAAGAAGCGAAGGCAACCAAGAAGAGTCTCTTCAGATAGTGGAAGTGATGTTATATGATTACTTTGTAACTACGAAAAACACTCTACATGTTTCAGGCAATCTTCCATGCTTGGATGTAGGGAGAAAAAAGACCCAATTATCTTCTAATAGAACAAGGAACTTTAAAAAGGTTCAAGAACACCTTTCACATTTTCATCCCTTAGAGTCCAGTGTAAATATTGAGTCCTATCTTAATATAGGTTGCAAAAACTATGAGTTTTTGGAGTCACCTTAGGGTGTCACTATTTGGCAAGACAAGCAGTGGCTCAAAGGAATTTCAGGCAATACATGAGGTTGTGTTATTTCATGAGGAATTTAATCAAGTTTAATTAGTTAATAATTTAAAACTATTTTCAAATAACAACATTTCTAACTCAACTATAGCCAAAAAATACTTATTTGAATATATTAGTTCATTTTAATATAAAAATATAATTGAAATTTTAAATATATAATTTTAATAAAGTTTTTTTATTATAAAAAAAAAAATCACACATATCATTTTAACTAAATAAGCTAAAAACTATATACAAAAAGTTCATGTATACAAATGAATAGTGAGATTCTACCACGTGGCTCTTGTTTTTATTTTTAAATTATATTATAAATTCTACGATATTTCAATTACCAATAATATAATGTATCAATATAATATGTAAAATTCCTTAGCAAATTGAACTTGTCAATTAAATGTTATTGTACAAAATGTTGTTAAGTACAAAAGTCAAAATTTCAATTTGCAAATCTTCCCATTGAAACCCAATGAAAAGTATATAATTGTTTATCTTCCAATTAATAACAACGGTGCTCACTATGACATATAGTAGGATTATCTTTACACTAGATGATGAGTTTTATTGTTGTGTAATCTTATAAGATACATGGATAATTCCTTGAACTAAAGAATAAAAGTTCCAAATGTGGCACCCTCCATGTTGTTAACATGTGTATATTCAAGATTGTTTCCATGCCTCCATTCCATTCTCATTGGTCACAATTTATGTTACAATCATTGGGAGTGGTTGTATGATAGATGAAAATGGGGGAGTTATTGTAACATACCTCCTCACCACCCATAGACCACACTAAAGGTAGAAGGTGATAGTTACTGTGACTGAAACGAGCTCTAAGGACTTGTTATGGAAATGGGGTCTAATTTTTTTAGACATTTTTTTAAAGCTTCAAAACCTAAATTAGACATCGTCATTGCATCTATCTCATCAATACCTTTTTGATGATATAAATTTCACCTCAATTCAACCTCCAGTTCAAAAGTTATGTCCATTTAAAGATTGGTCAATGACCTCTTGCCACGTTAAGGGACTTAGCCACATGGAACTCACATGGCATCCCATATCAAGCCACGTTGCCCTTTGATCATGGAAGCCACTATGGTTAAGCCACCTCACTATACAAGCATGTGTTCCATGGTGTGCAATACACACACACACACACACACACACACACACACACACACACACACATATTAAGCCATGTAACACTCCTTGGTCTAGATGCATTTATATAACAAAACATATCATATGCCATAGGTCCCGCCCCCTTGGGGATTAATAGCCAAAACTTAACAAAAGAAGCTAACAGTCCCGATCAACCAGGATCCATAATGCCACGTAACCCCATGGCTAAAAATCTTTGGGGTTCCTCCTTACACCTCCATTTAAAAAATTTGGGGTCTAGGGAGTGAGACATAATCCCCTCAACGTTATTTGATGGGAAAAATCATGTTCAATGATATACTTTTCCCAACCCTTTTATCCTACGACTCCACCTTAAAATGTTAGGGTGATGTCACGTACTGAAAAATCCAAGGTGATGTCATGCTTATGATCCCTACGTCGACCATTCTTCCAAGAACTTTTACATTATACCCCTTTGGATATCACCGAGGTGATGTCACACTCTCCACGTGGCCTCCTTCAAGAGTGCCATGTGTCACTCATTTTTGGCCCACTTGACCTCACTAAATCTCCCTAACTTGGTGCATGTGTCATGCCGCTAGGGAACCACATCACCCCTTGTCCAAATCATCTACAATTATGGCTTAGGTCCCACTGGTATCTGACCCCCTTGAAAAACAAGTCTTTCTGTTATAATAATTCTTGGTGTTTTAAAAAAAATTCTAGCCCAAGGACTGAGATGGTAATTTTCCTGCTAACTATCATTTCTCCTTCCTATCTGTTGGCCCCGTCTTCTGACAAAAACTCAAGGGTGCACTTAAAAAATGCTCTGGGGTCCCAAAGCCCTAGGACTCATCCAATGACTACAAAGGCTAGAGGTGATTAATGGCTCAGATTAATGAGGGACTCTCGATGTATTTCATTTGTATGTACAATCTATAT
>APFE030391450.1:0-13345 GCA_000404065.3 Pinus taeda | reverse complement strand
GTAGATCTTTCGTGGATTATTGACTATATCAAGACACGTGAAGCGTAGGGCCCTTCACATTTGATTTATTTTGTCATCCAGTAGCATGCATAGAGTTTATTACAATCGTTCCCGGCAGGTAGATGCTTCGCGGAAGTAAGCGTTCACTACAACAGGCTGTCTGACTTTTCTCTCACCTGCAACTATATATTTCCTTCGTGCAACTGATTGAGCACTCATCGCAACCACTTTTGTATCTAATTTGGTCTGCTTGGACGCTGAGATATTAATTTTTTCTTTGTTTTTTAACTTCTTCAACAGCTATCACGATGTCCAAGGTATATGTATTGTCCATTTTATTAATCTTGTACTGTTTTTTGGGAATGACTGAAGAATTGTTTAGAGATGTTTTAACAGTTAATTGGATGTGCAGAAGATGGTGTTTAAATCGACCATAGACGATGAGAAAAGCAAAATGAGGGCCATGAAGGCTCTTGTAGGGTCTGGAGGCACGACTAATCATTACCTTTATTGCATATAGAGGCAAAATATTTTCCATCGATTTACTAGAGTTATGTTTCATACTCCTTTACTAATGTTGCGAGTGCTCTGTTTCAGTGGACTCTATTGAGGTCAACAAGGAGGAGGGAAAGATAACTGCTGTGGGAGAAACAGATCGTGTGTATCTTGCAAAAAGATTAAGGAAATTGGGGTACAAAGCAGATTCGCTGAGCGTAGGTCCTGCAAAGAAAGAGAAAGAGGAGAAAAAGGAAGAGGACAAGATACCTATTGTGTATCATGTGAATCCCAGCAGCATCTACTATGGATACCCATCATATGGGAGAGATGAGTATCCCAATGAATGCGCCATCTTATGATAAAAAGATTCATAGTTGAGAGTCCAATCACACGTTTGATATGAACTCTAATCGCCATGTCTCCATACATACTTGAGGGACCTCTGAGTTTACTCCTTTAAAGTTATAAATAACCATAGCTAGAAGTCCAATCATATATTTGATATGGGCTGTAATTGCCATGTCTCCCGACATAATAGAGGGACCTCTGAGTTTACTTATTTCTATTTCTACACAAACTTCGTTTATGTTTATCAGATTTTCTGAATAGTTGCAATCTCATAAGAATAAGAATAACATTAATCGACTAAAATTTCATATGCATATGGATTTGAATTTATATATGTATATAGTAAGTTTGATATGATTATATATTCATCATGTTTAATATATTATCGATCTGGTAAAGAATTGAATAGGTAATTTCATTTCATATTAAGGAGTGGGGAATTGAACAATTAACTTTATATTAAAGAATTATTTAGCAAAATTTCGGATAAAGGAAGACCAGCATGGTATATTTTAGAATTTTCATTTTTTTAAATAAAAAATTACAAATAATCTAAAATTAATAAGTTGAAAATATTCTTTGATAAATTTAAAGATTTTCAAACTATTTTTTATTAGACCTTTATTGATATTACAAATTCTCATCATTATAAATGTCGCATAAATAATTTTGGTCACTTTCTACGATCTACACTAGTATTACAAATTTTTATCATTACAAATAGCACATAAATATTTTAATAGCTATCTATATTTATATCCTATTTAATCTATAAGTGCATACAAATTATTAACCATTTAAACTATAAATCTTTGCTACTTATATATCCGGTTATCCATAAGGGTAGGTAGTCTGTAAGAGGATTTTTCTTTTTCTTTTTGATTGTCAGAACTAATATATCAGTCAGTCACAGTGGCACATGCTCGTGTTCTCCTAGAAAATAAAATTCAAAACAACATCATCATCATATAATATATGAAAATGAAAAACCACTTAGGGATGAAAATAAAATTCAAAACAACATGATCATCATATAATATATGAAAAACCACCTATGGATCTTTAGCACAGTATATTATCAGAGAAATAGCTAAAATTGTGAGGGGCACTATTTTATTGTCGCTTCAAATTCATAATGGTTTTCTATCCACAGGCAACATGATCTCCCTTTGTGATTAATGGTTCTTGCTATAGTTTCGAAAAAACCATTATACTTATTGCTGTAGTTTCGAAAAACTGGCTTATGATTTTTCCAATTTCCCATTATTACGCCTCGCGTCAGCCATACCTTCTGATTGATAACCAAAGTCAATCCTGAGTGGTCACTAAATTCAGTCATATGTGGAATACCTATGGTTACTTATGTGATCACCAAAATTTTATTAAATTTCAAAAAAATTACTTAGAGTTAAAAGAGAATACAATTTTTTTTTCTAAATTTTATAATTTTAAAGTTAATATTAATTAATTTTTACTTATAATTAAAAGATTTTATTCACGTTATTAGAGAAGTTATATTAGAGAATAATACCATAGGAAAAATTAGGGATTGTAATAAATATAGAACTAGAAATCTTCTAGTAACTTACCTAGTCAAGTTTACCCAAACTACCTTAACAATCTTTTGTTTAAACTGGACTGGGGGAGATTAACCTTGTCTATGTCATTCATTAGTCATCTCACATGTCACATTCCCCCTTCAAGCTAGGATACTAGTGGACCTGCCACCCTAGTGCCTATTCAAGTGGCTCATTTCACAACTTAGTGACTCCATGCTCCAATGCACTACATGTATGCCTCATCAAAGCCTTATAACAATCCATAATCCTAGACATCATGTATGCTTGAACAACAGGGCTTACAACTTTCTAGAAAAATCCACTTTCCTTGGACCAAAACCCTTAGGGTGTTCACACACCCTTGTTATTATTACACCATTACCACTTCTCAATCAAAAGCTAGCTCTTTCACTATCTTCAAACACCATTGACTCTCTCGCCACATCTCTAGCTTTTTTATTGATCGCTTCACCTAGTCTTTCTAGCCAATTAATCTCTCTTTCCTTATATTCATACTTTGAGTTTCCCTTCCTATCATAACCAAATTCCACAAAGCTTTGACAATATTGAATCCATTACATTTTCTTATTCTAACATGCTCTCAGAGTGGTTTTGGGTTTGGTTTTGATACTAGCTGTTAGGATCACTAAACACCCAGAGAAGTGGTGTTGTCTAAAGACACTCTTGCTAGAATCCCCTCACCTGGACCAATTAACACCAACTGGTGGTGTCTAAAGACACTCTGGCTAGAATCCCACTGGTCACTCGGAAAGACACTCTTACTAGAATCTCATAGGTCACCCGGGCCAATTAACACCAAATCGACTCCACTAAAAGTAAAACCATAATCAAAACTATAGATTGTAATAAACTTGGAGCTGAAAACCACTACTTACTTGACCAAGTAAAATTTCCCAAATCATCTTAACAAACTATGTCTATATAACCATATCCATCCAATAAAATAAATTTTATCTACCGAATTTCCGTGAACAAAATTAATCAGATAAGTCAACTTTAAAAATAATACCTTTCTCAACTTGAAAATTTCTATATAACAATCTAATGAATTTTCAATAACAAAGTTAATCAAGTATATCAACCAGCGATAATTTTATAAAATATACCTTTTTCCAAAATACAAGAATTTCCGCGAAAGACCTCGCACAGACTTTCCACGATGTCGATACAGTCAACAATTCCATATTGTTTGGTTTTTCAACTCCCACCAGTCGGACTCTGGCCTGCCAACGTATAAATATGACAAAGCCTTGTTTATTGATATTATTAGGGTTGAATATTATTACTAATTGTATTATTATTATTATTTTTTAGCACAACCTTAAATGGAAATGTACTTCATAATGATGATAAATGTATGCAAAATTATTTGTTTATCAAAGCATAATAAGATTCATTAAGGTAAATATTATTTATTTTCTTTAATATTCTTTAGGATTGACAATGTACTTTATCATGATGATAGATATATGCAAAATCATATGCTTAATGTTATCTATTTTCTCTAATATTTTATAGGCTTGATAATGTACTTCATCATGATGATAGGTGTATGCCAAGTTATATGTTTATTCAAGTATAATAGAATTTATTATAAGAAATGTTTTTTTCTCTAATATTTTTTTCCTCAAACCTATATTTACTATGATACATCTCTTGCAAAAGAGATTCACCAAAATTTTAGTTGTATTCATATTGATGCTTTTCAATAGTGAGATATCATAATGGCAAGGGGATGGGAATTGATTGCAAAAGATAGCTAAAAACTCTATTTAAAAGTGAAAAAATAACATAGGCTATGTTTAACATGATAAATAAGTTTGAGTAGTAATAAATAATTTTTTATTTTTTTATCTTATTAACCTATTTATTGTAATTAAAATTAAAATAATGTCTTTTAATCAATAATGTCAATTGTAATTGTAATTAAAACTAGTATAGATTCATCTCAAATAGGGATTTAATATGAGCCAAGAGGGATCCAATTTCTTCACGTGCAAATTTTTCATGAACAGATATTGTTTAAATATTTTGTATAGTTATTTAATTTTTTATTTTTAAATTTTTTAAAAATTATATTTGGGCAGCCATGAACAAAATTTTAACATTGATGATGAATTGACACAGTTACACATCACATTGGGCTGTAAAATAAATCGACTCCTGTTTTTTAAATCTGCTCCCTACTGCACGTTTTGATTTCGATTATAACATCGTGTTGTGTGTTATCACCCCTTCCAGTTAACATCTCCCCTCATATCCTGCCTCCTCCATATATCCCCTCCTTCATACCACTCCTTCCCCATATAATCCCTCCCCCAATAATACCCCTATCATATTGCTACCAGAATTGCATTTTTTTTTCTTCAGAATATTGCTATTATAGTACAAATATTTTTTACATCAGATGTGAAATTCTTTTGCCAGCTGAGTACATTTACATAATATACATTTTTTACAAAAAGAAATGCATTCATTGATATCTATTGTGGGATTGGTTTTCAACAGGAAGGAGAACTATCCTGAGTGGTCTCGAAAGATCAAACACACTCTCATTTTTTATGAGTTTTGGAAAGGAGTTTGTGTTGGAGAAGGAGACAATGAATAAACAAAGCCTACCTCAGACAAGGAATTCGCCATTTGGGAAAACAAGAACAATAAGGCATATGCCTTGATTGCAGCATCTGTAAATGAAGAGGTGAGTCACCATATTTCGCCATTTTAAATTTTTTTCGAAGCCTTACAAAAACTGAAGAAACTCTATGACTCACACTATGCACTTAAAGTTGTTCAACCCATGATTAAATTGTTCATCCTTGAATTACAAAATGATGATCCTCTCGCTCTTGCATCAGAACTAAAATCTATTAGGCATGATATCAAAGTCACTATGTTGAACTGGACATTCCACTGATAGCTTTTGTCAAGCCACTTTATCCCACTTACTCAAATCATCTTGAGTCATTGCAAGAAAACGGAAACCTCAAAGAAATTACCTTTGACTCCCTTGTGAATAAATTTGCCGAGAGAGAGAAAGCTTTTGAAAAGAGGAGAATCTTGCTGTCCTTGGTCCACATCCGCCAGCAAGGACACTCCATTCATATGTTTGATGGCAAGGTTGAGGTGAGAAAAGCATCAGATCACTCATTTGTCATGACAGGGATAGAAGAAGAAAGGCTTCTCAGGCTGCAAAGTACCTCTGCTCGTGGACAAAATTTCTCATACAATTTTCATTATGATGAAGGTACATTTCCATCAAGTTTATTATGGCATTCTAGATTTGAACACTTGAACTATGACAGCTTAGGCTTGCTGAAGAAAAATGGTGTTACTAGTTCTCCTACAATTCTTAGGAAAATTAAGCAATGTGATACTTGCATTCCTGGAAAGCATAGAAAACAATTTTTTTATGATTCACATTCCAGAGCACATAGAAAACTTGAACTCATTCATTCAGATTTATGTGGTACAGTGCCTGTTCCTTCTGCAAAAGGAAATAAATATATGATGAAATTTATTGATTACTACACCAGAATGTGGTGGGTTTATTTATTGAAAAATAAATCTGA
Source organism: Pinus taeda (assembly GCA_000404065.3). Lineage (NCBI taxonomy): Eukaryota > Viridiplantae > Streptophyta > Pinopsida > Pinales > Pinaceae > Pinus > Pinus taeda. The sequence goes on along the minus strand of APFE030391450.1, from coordinate 7,350 downwards.
TACTTTTCAAACATTCAAGAACTTTCATACATGGATTGAAAATGATGTACAATCTCATATTGGCTCTATTCGCACTGATAATGGAAAAGAACACAATTCAGATGAATTTGAAAACTATCTTTGCCAACATAAGATCAAACATCAAACAACGGTGCCTTATAATCCCCAATAGAATGAAGTGGCTGAAATAATGAATAGGACAATCTTAAATATGGTGTGATCTATGATGTTTTTCAAGAATATAAAATTGATGTTTTGGGTTGATGCAGTTCTATGTGCTGTATATGTAAAGAATAGATGTCAATCTAATGCTATTAGAAGCAAGACTCCTTATGAAATGTGTTATGGGCATATTCCTTTGCTAAAGCATCTCAGGGTCTTTGGTTCCACTTGTTATGCCTTGATACCAAAGGTACATAGAAACAAACTTGGTGAATGGAGTCGTAAGTGTATCTTCTTGGGGTATTCAAACACCTCCAAAGCATATCGTCTCTATGATGAATTCAATAAAAAGTTTGTTGTATCTAGAGACGTAATCTTTCTTGAATCTTCCAAAGTTGACAATGTTGTTGAGCAACAACTTGATCGCTTGGATAGATTCGAAATTCAAAATCATTTCTGGAAATTGATAATCAGATTCCACGTCTTGAAGGGGCGATTCATATACTGGATCAACCTATGGAATATTCTTCTGAAGCACTCTCTCCCCCGCATGAAACTCCAACCACTAATGATACTTTGAGTGATGTGATTAATAGAATCGAGAGACCCAGTCTTGATTTAGTCCCAACTCAATCACCTTAGAAGCCTAGACCATCTCAGAAAGGTCCCCAAAAGTGGCTAACAAATACACTTGAAAGTGTTCATCTTGATCAGGTTGGAAAGACAGGAACAAGAAATTCAACCGGGCAAATTTGAGGTGATGTAGATGATTGTGATTCACCTATTTATATGGATGTTTCTTATGATTATGAATTGAATTTGTCTACAGATTTTGAACCAACTTCCTTCAAAGAAGTCGCTTCTCATGATGAATGGAAAGAATCGATACAAAAGGAGTATGATGCCTCGATAACGAATGGCACTTGGAAGCTGGTTGATCCTCCATTGGGAACCAAACCAATTGGCTGCAAGTGGGTCTACAAGAACAAGTATAAAGTTGATGGCTCACTTGACAAGCACAAAGGCAGACTTGTGGAAAAAGGTTTTGCACAGAAGGAAGGGGTCAATTATGAGGAAACTTTTTCTTCCACAGCAAAATGGGCTACCATCCGGACACTCTTTGCCCTAGCAGCTCAGAATGATTGGAAAGTCCATCAAATGGATGTAAAAACTGCTTTCTTGAATGGAGATCTAAAAGAGAATGTTTTTATGTCTCAGCCTAAAGGATTTGTTGTGAAAGGACAGGAACATAAGGTGTGCAAACTTGTGAAATCCTTGTATGGCTTAGAGCAAGCATCGCGAGCCTGGTATGAAAAGTTAATTGAGCATCTTATGAAACTCAATTTCAAACATTATGATCTTGATGATGCAACTTTGGTTATCAAGAAAGTTTGAAAAATAGTTGTATATCTTGTGGTATATGTAGATGATCTTTTGAAGAAAGGGAATACATTACATCCATAAAGAAGGAATTGAGGAAAGGTTTTGAAGTGACTGATTTGGGCTATGTTCATTACTATCTCGGTATTGAAGTAACTCAACATCTGAAGTCTATATTCCTTTCTCAAAAGAAGTACATTGGAGATTTGTTGAACATATTTGGCATGGTTGAGTGCAATCCTATAACTACTCCAATGGAACAACACATATAGATCCAACAACACATAGATCGCTTGTAGGAAGTCTCGACTAAAAGATTACTACTAGACCAGACATTTCATTTGTTGTTGGAATCCTCTCCAGGTTTATGTAAAAGCCTTGTGAGGGACATTGGTCTGTTACAAAAAGAGTTCTAAAGTACTTGAAGGGAACTCAAAACTTTGGACTCAAGCATACACAGGTGGGCGACTTCAACTTGATTGGATACTCCGATTCAGACTTTGATGGGGACAAAGAAACTAGGGTATCTACTACTGGTTATGTTATGAGTCTTGGATCAAGAGTTGTCTATTAGAGATCATGCAAACAATCAATTCCATCATATTCCACAACAGAGGCAGAATATTTGGCAATAGTTGAGGCAACAAAAGAAATTGTGTGGCTCAGGGAAATTTTGGAAGATTTGCACGTAAAACAAGTACATTCGACTCCACTCATGATTGACAACACTTTCGCAATAAAGTTGGCCAAGAACCCAAAGTTCCATGATAGAAAGAAGCACATAATTACAAAATACCATCTGATTCGACATCATGTTGAGGCCAAGACAATCCATTTATGTCATTGTTCCACTAATGAGTAGATTGAAGGCATTTTCACTAAAGAGCTTGGAAGAGAAAAGCTTGAAAGATTCATAACGATGCTTGGACTCACCAACGGTCCTTGAGATTAAGAGGAAGAATGTTGACAACTAATCATGGGGATTGGGTGAATAGGTATAAATAATGTAAATAATAAATAATGAAAATGAAGAATAATATGGAGATAAAACCCAATAATCACTCATTCATATGTATAACTATAAACAATCTAAATGAATAAACAAATTTCATTTGAAACCTGACACTTACACATTATTTAATTTATATTAAAATTCCTCTTACAATGAGAGTACTTCTGAACTTTGGTTTTCAAATTGAAAACCTAAAATACTGAACTATATAATTTCTATATTTAAATTCCTCCTACCATGAGAGTACTTCTGAAGTTTGTTTTTCAAATTGAAAACCTAAAACACTGAACTATATAATTTCTCGAAAAGCAGAGATTACAATAATAACAATTATTGCTTTCGGGTTATAACATTAACTCTCTACTTCTAACATATTCGTTGTTTCACACGTTAATCTTCCTTGGCAGTACATACATACACATGGTTGATTCACATTCCAATAATATTTAAATATAATTTTCAAATATATTATAAAATCATTTTGATAGTTAAAAAGCTGCATGTAATATAATGCAATTAATAATGAATAATAGTAATGATGATTCTTGCGACATATCTCATTTGCCGGTCCACCCTGCTGCCTTTATTCTTGCTTCTTCATTTTACAAATAATAATAAATAAAATATATATATATATTAATATATTATATATATATTAAAATTATATTGATCTTTTTCCTTTTAATTTAACTTTAGATAAATATTTATCTCTTCAAATTTTATTAACAATGTATTTAGGTATTTTGAGCTGCAAAAATGAGACTAACATTTTTCTTTAAACTTTATTTGAGGTAAACAAAGAAGCTTTTAAATTGCATTAACAATATACATAAGAATTATGATCTCAAAAGTAAAATAAAAATGAAATTTATTATCAAAATTAATTTTAAAATAGCCAATAATATTTATGATGATTCCAATTTCAAGGGTAAATATTTAAAAAAAAAAAATAAGAAAACTATTTTTTTAAAGCATATTTTCAATTTATCTAATTACAATTTTACTCTATTTATGTCCACGTCAATATTAGAATTAGTTGTATTTGAAATTATACTCTATATTTAAGTAAATCTAAATAAGTAAAATCTACATCAATTTATCTAATTAGAATATTACTCTACTTATGTCCATGTCAATGTTAAAATTAGTTGTAATTGAAATTATACTCTACAAATAAATAAAATCTATAATAAAAATTTAGGCTTTTTTTTTAAACATTCATAACTCTTATTCTATTATATTAATTAAGTAAATTTTAGATATCATTTTTTCTTAATTATTACAGGGAAACTTTACATGCCCTAAATGAGAATCTAACTCTATTAAAATATTTACAATTATATCATCAAATATATAATGTTACCAAATATCTTCTTTGATTATCAAAATTAATATTTTTTAAATATAACTACTTAAACTAAATATATCACAACCAAAAACTTATTTTGTTATTTTATTTGATAAATTTAAAAAGACTCATTAACCTTCATATAATTCATAATAGTACATAATCCAATTCAATGAATGCTTTGCAAATCCCACTATTATAACAACAATAAAGCCCGCCCTACAGCTAATAGTGGGAATTAGGCTTTTTATGGAATGTTTTTTTTTTTTTTTGGTAAATTAAAGAAAATTATTGCTTCAAATGTCTTCAAAACTAAAGTACATTGTCCATCCATGCAGTGATTACTTTTGCTTCTAGACATAGCAAGTTTCTCTTTGTCTCAATGGAGACCAAGGAATTCAGCAACCTACTCATTACATAGAATCTTAAAAAAACAAGCATTTTGGTTATATTCTTACATTACCTAACATAACATCAAAGAAAATATGTAAGCATTTTGGTTATATCGTGACATTACAAAACATAACATAAAAAAAAATGTAATGTCTTGGTTTAGAATTATTCTTAATTTTCTCGAAAAATTGTTTGAAAATTTCTACTATAAATTTCTCTAAGAAATTGCAAAACAAGAACCATCAAATATCGACAAAAATAAAATAGCATTTGCAAACAAACCTAAAAATACCACAATTGCAAATAACATAAGAAATGGAGGATTGAGCAACTTTATTTATTTACTGGAGAAATTACACACAAAGATCTTGATAGAAATAATTGTGTGATGGCCCCAAAAGATTTGTTGCCATAACAAATCAGGCCTCCGAAATAAAACTTGAAATCAATAAGTTGCACCTATGAATTACTACCTATAAGTTCTACTAGTGTTGTTGTTGGAGGTGAATTGTGATTTATGCCCTCAAATCTGCTCCAAAATTCATTAGGGACTTCTCTCAGCAAAATCTACAAGACCCAGAAAAATCTTAGGCTAATTCCAGATGACCCTGAAATCTCCCAAAAGGTGCAAGTTACCCATAAAATATTATTGTTCTTACTGTTGTTGTTGGAGAAGAATTAGAATTTATTCCCTAGAAACTACTCAAGAAATTATGAAAATTTACCTAGAGCTTCTCATACCAAACCCATAAAAACCAGGAAATGGTTTGGCTTAACTCCAACCCAAAATCGAACCCACAATGTGATGCAAAATACCCACCTAATGAGCAATATGCCCTACAATAAGAATGCACAATTCTTATCGAATATTTCCTTGAAAATTATATCAAATTAGTTATAGGCTTCTCACACCTAAACCAACAAAACCCACAAATCATTTGCGCTAAATCCAGTTGACTTGAAATGCCTAAAATAAAGTGAATTTCTAGTGGCGTGGTTTTGTGCCCAACAAGAGAGGAATTGTTAAGAAATGATAAAAAATACTCCATAAAATGGCTGAGAGATTGTGCACAAATATCCTTCGGTAAATATCTATCACTCCCAATTAAAAACTTCTGACAAATACCAACACCAAACACCAACAAAAACTTTGTTCTCCAACCCCTGTGCAAGTGCTATAAGAGAAAATCTGGCCCAACCAAAAGATACAGGAACATATATAAAAAAATGGTGCCAAACTCCTCCTCTAACTAATAAAAAATCTCCTGCAATTACTCAACACCTATAATAGAAAGATGTTGTTCTAAATAACCTCCGCATTTTGTTCTCTACGTGTAGAAATAACAAATTATTGTGTAAATCTTTTGCAATAAACTCCAATGGAAGTCGTGAAATAGACTCCCCCAAATCCTCACTAAGATGACACTCAAAGTTCTTCGACGATAGAAGTGGAATTTCCTCTTGGAAATTATTTGTGCTAAGGAACACTGGTTGTCTTGGTTGAACAACTCAAGAGAACTCAAGTTTAGATTTCAAATAGAAATGATAAGATAGAATGATTTCTAGTTGAGTTCCTCCTCATTTTATAATTTTTCATGGAGCCTCCCTCTAGCTTCTAGATCATCCCTTTTTCTTTATTATTTTATTAGTAGGGGATATTTTCCAGCTTTTTCCATCATTTCAATAAAATAATAATTTTCCACCATTCCAATAAAATAATAATTTTTTTCCATTCTCTAATAAAATATTACTTTTCTGTCATTCTCCACTAAAATAATAATTTACCTCCTTTTTATGATAAAATATTATTTTGTGACCATTCTCCATTAATATAATAATTTCCACTTTTCTCCCACAAAATAATATCTTCTCCCTTTTATTTAATATCTCCAAAATTGGGAAAAATACTTCGTAAATTTTGCACTCACAAAAATTGAGGACATGACAGTCCTCCCTACCAAACATTTCTTGTCCTCAAGAAATGCTTGAACAAGTTCCCCCCCACTATGTGCTATCCCAAACAATCATTGCAAACAATATTAGGGTCCCAAATATGCCACTAAGTCATCCCTATCTCATGCACTATCCTATCATAAATGAGTCCCTTCATACTAGGATCCCAAGCCATCCTAATCAAAGTAAAACACATCTTCCTCCACTCATTTTCCAACAAGGTATAAGCCCCATAAGCCCTTTGTATACTGTCCATGAGTAGAGCATCACAATAGTAAAAAATCATGAGTAACACAATGTGAATCTACCCTACTGAGTAGTGAATCTCATGTACTTCAGGATTAGACTCCTAAAGATACAATCCAACCCCTATGGAAATGAATTCTCGCCTGCATGAGCTCACCATAATCTCCTCATGTTGATCAGCCCACCATGTTGCTGAAGTCGCCCATGCCAACAACAAACCACTAAAACCTAATGGATGATCTGAATGATCTCCCCCTGTAGGAACCATATCACCTGTAATGGTAGTTGAACCATGAAACATTGTGATGCATTGATCCCATGCTAGTCTTAAAAGGGTGCCACCAAGCCAATGTTGCACCACTCTGACTATGACAGACTACCCATCACATGTAGATTGTAACCTTCCTCTTTGAACCTAATGGTAAAAAATCTGTGAAGGCCAAGTTCACCCTATCCTCACATCTCCAAGATATCAATGTTTACCCATATACTTCCAATCTCAGTCCATAATAGTAACAAGGAAAAATTTCATTGCCATGAAACAAATTCCATGGCACTCCTACACATGTCAAACCAAGAGTGAGTTGAGTCACTCTCTACCCTGATCCTTCTCGTCACAAAATACAGTGACCAATCATCCAATTGAATCCCTAGATCCAATAACCATAACAACTGCTACATAGTCCTAATAATTGTTGGCACGAACTCGTAACATGTCTCGCGTCCCTGCATGCAATCAGTATATGTACTCCATACATCCCGAATCAGTCTGGTGCATGCGAGACTTCCATGCGTCTACCATACCACAATGTGAGATATGTTATGTTGCCTCATGTAGGTGTTGCCCAAAACTACC
>APFE030391439.1:0-30954 GCA_000404065.3 Pinus taeda | reverse complement strand
TAGAACGAATTCTCATGAGCTCCAAAGTGAACTGGCCGCTGGGTAGTTCCTAAAACGCCATGGATAGAAAGGATCTGCCATATTTGTGAGAATAGGAGCATCGAGGATGAAAACCACTTCCTCTTAGAGTGCCCTACATACAACCACATTAGATCTCAATTTCACAACCTTTGTTACAATACTGACCTTCCTAGCCTTTTACAATGCCAAAATTAAAAAAAATTATCTCGAAATTGAAATATTTATGATTTAATCATTTTATTAAGTTAGAAATTAATATATTTTATTTACAATAAATATTGAAATATCTTTTAAAATGTTACATCCTGTCTCTATATGTTAACTTCAATTACACATCTACATTAAAATTAATTTTATGTAAAAAACAACTATAATATTTATAAATTAATATTAAATTAATTATTAATCAACTATTTTGTATGACTTATATAACTATAATTCTTATTAAACATTGAAAACATTACATATCTCTTACCACAAAAATTCTAAAAAATTATTTCTATATAAATTTCAAGCTCTTTTCTAAACATAATATATCAAAAATAAAACACTCATAACTCTATAATATCCATTGCCATATATGTATGTTCAAACCCTACTGTAATTATAGCCTTTAAAATAAAGTATTATTTCATATATATAATATTTATTTTCTTATAAATATTAAAAATAATTTGTTGAAATTAAAGTTTTTGTGATACATATCAAATTTAGGAGAAAGAAGTTTTCGGCGTAAATCACATGATAATGCATTTGTCGACGTGTTTCGAACCAACAAGTGTGGTTCATCGCCAGGACAAGTTGAAGAATCAGATCATGGCTACATGTTAAATAGGGATAATAGATCTTCCAATGGCTAGGTTTGACTGGAAAATGGCTATATTAGACTAGACTGGACAAATTATTATAATTGATTAAAAATGGCTAGATTTGAGTATTTAAATTATTTAATAATATTATTATTATTAGATAAATAGTTATTCAATGTCTTAGGGTTGATATCATTTGGTCTCATGGCCAGGAGGAGTTGAATCTCTTCTTCAAACATCTCAACAGTCAATCCTCTACCATTAAGTTCACTAGGAAACAAGAAGTAGATGGCTCCCTCCCTTTCCTTAATATTCTTATTTCGAAGAATATTGACGGTTCCCTCTCCCACCAAGTATTTCGGAATAAAACACACACAAAGCAGTATCTGCATGCCAGTTCGCATCATTTCTCTGCTCAAAAGTTGGGCATTCTCAACACCCTCGCTACTCGTGCCCTAAGGATCTCTGATGAAAAGAGTTTCGATAAAGAGAAATCCCATCTCCTTAATGTCTTTGTTGAGAACAGTTATAGTAGACACCTGAGTCAGAAAAATTTCCTTAAAGCCTACAAGAATTCAGTAGTTAAAAGGGAACCTAAAGATCGAGTCCCAGGGGTCCATCTACCTTTTGTCCAAGGGACCACTAATAATATTGCTAGGATTCTTAAGAAGCATAATTTTCCCTCGACCTTTAGACCCCTTAACACCATTTGTAATTCCCTTCGATCAGTGAAGTATGCTGTCAACCGTAAGGACATGAAGGGTGTCTATATTATTCCTTCTTCCTGTGGGAACCCCTATATTGGTGAGACTAGTTGCTCTATTAATCAAATGATTAATGAGCATGCAGTACACCTAAAGCATGGGAGAACTAAGTCTTCCGCACTAGCGTAGCATGCCAAGAAGACTAAACATCATGTTTGTATTGAGGAGGCCTGTATTATTGCTGAGGTTGCTTAGTTCCATCACTGAAAATTTAGAGAAGTCACTGAGATTGAAAAAAGGCCAAGCAATCTCAATAGAGATGACAGTTGGAATATCAGTAGTTGTTGGATCCATGCCCTCTCTTCCTAGTCTTTTCTTCCCCTTCCTCCCACTCCCTCTATTAATGACTTATAATGAACTTCTATAGTGAAGCTTCTATCTAACATGTTTTTCTTTATCCTTAATTCTTATTTGAGTTTTTGGTCCTCTTTGGAGATCTCCCTCATTCTATTTTCCTTATATTTATGAGATATTCCTCTTCATGACTATCTAAATGGGTTAAAATTATATACTATATGATAATTATTTAAATTTAAGTAGTAAGATTATGTTCACATTAGATAGCTCTACTAATAAATTTATATTAAGTAGCTACCCAAACCATTAATAATAATAATAATTAATATTATTATTTTAGTTAATATTAAATCCATACAATTACTAATGGTTATAATTGCTAGATCTATTAATATTTGTTAACATTTTACTCATTATTATTTTTAATGTTCCCTAGATTTATTATTTTTAACTAAAATTTAGTTAACATTTTACTTAAAATAACACACAATAACAACTAGAAAATATTAAAATAATGTTCGTCTATAGCATTCTAAACTTTATTGACATTTAGAACATGATAAAATATAATGATATAAACCCTAAGACATTGAATAACTATTTATCTAATAATATTATTATTATTAAATAATTTAAATTGTCAAATCTAGCCATTTCCTAGTCAGTTATAGTTGTTTGTCCAATCTAGTCTAATATACCTGTTTTCCAGTCAAACCTAGCCGTTGGAAGATCTGCTATCCCTATTTAACATACAGCCATCATTTGACTCTTCAACCTGTCCTGACGATGGACCACATTCGTTCATTCGAAACGTGTCGACAAAAGTATTATCATGTCATCTACGCCGAAAAATTCCTTCTCATAAATAGAAATAATTTAATATAAAAATATAATACATTAATAACAATATCTCAAATTAATGATATTTTCTTCTAATAATTAAATATATTTTTAAATTTATAAATATATTAAAATATTATCAATAAATTTATATTATGAATAAGAAAGGGATGTATAAAAAAGATAAATCTAATTTATCAAAATTTGTTATAACGTTTTTAATTTTAATATTTTTTACAATATGATGAAAAAACAAAACAAATTATTTAAAATGTTTTTACATTTGAAATTTACAAAAAGTTTTTCCAAGATTATAATTTATAATCTCATCATCTTAGTATCTGATATATAATATGTTAAATTTGTTTTTGTTGTGCATTCCATTTATGATGTCTCTGCGGTAATAATTTACAATCTCTCTGCAGTAATAATTTAGGGTGACGTATTTACGATCTCTGTGTGGTAATACTTTAGGGTGATGTATTTACGATCTCTCTGCGGATGATGTATTTACAATCTCTCTGGGAAAAACAATCTGGGCACGTGTGTCTGCGGTCCGGCTTGCTAATATCAGGTACAGACATTTATAATACATATCTGGTCATATATTTTCAAGTATGAATAATTCACCACAATTACCAAATATTACCAAAGGTAGACCTAGCATAGTTACTCTATAAAGCATCTATGAGTATATAGTCTTTAGAGAAACATAGAGAAGAAAGAGAAGTCAAGCTACAAACAAAGTTAGTAGCCATGCTGGAAAATAAATTCACATGTCTTCAAGACAGGATCCAAAAACAAATAGAAAATAAAATAGAACTATTGGAGAATAAGATCGAGGCAATGGAGACTAGGTTGCAGGTTATAGAAAAACAAAACCAAGATATGAACCAAACATCCCAGCAAGTAGATGTTGATACTTTAGAGAGTCTTAAAAAGAAGGATATGATAAAGAGCTAGAAGAAAAATTTAATAGCCACCTCACCCTAAATAGTGTGGCAAGTAAATTAGATATCAATCCAATTAAAGATGGAATGAAAAAATTGATAGAATTAGACCATGAGCGTAACAAAAGGTCCTTGAACCTTATAATCTTCCATTTGAAAGAGGAGGTAGACGAGGATACTTTAGCCATAGCCCACACAGAATTACATAACAGATTACAAACTGAAACAATGTGTCTGACAAAAGCAACAAGGTTGGGGAAACTAACTGAGAATAAAGTAAGGCTGATCCGAATAAAGGTGAGGTCTACTGACCATAAGTATGACATACTTAGTAAAACCTAAAGCCTAAAAGGAACAAAAATATTTATAAATGAAGATCTCATTCCAGAAGATCAAGAAGAATTGAGAAAGGAGGTTCAAAAGGTAAAGGAAGCTAGGAAGGAAGGAAAATGGGCAATAATCAGAAATAGGAAAACCGTTATTCAAAATAGAAACCAAAAAGATAATAATAAATAGCAATTCAACATGCTTCGGTTTCTTTCTTGGAACTATTGGGGCTTTCCATTGAACAAAGGCCCTAAGCTAAGTTGGATGTCGAATGATGTTGATATTATTTTTCTTGTTGAAACTTGGGAGCACGAAGAATCTAAGGTCCCTAAGATAGATGACCCTACATTATGGTCTACCTGGGATAAGCAATCCTCCCATAGAGCAATTAGGGGTATAGCTTGTTACATTAAGAAGAACATCTCTCCCCATGCTAAGATTTATAAAAATGACCCTTACAACCAATATAGTTGGACAGAAATTACTGGCATTTATGATAAAAAGACCTACGTAGCAATCTGTTATTCCCCTCCATCAATTCTAACTTTTATAAGAAAAATAATCTAGATAAAAATAGTCCTTACAATGGTTCAGAGAATGATATTTCTAGCCTAAGGAATGGATACAATATCCTTTTAATGGGTGACTTTAATACTCGAACTTCAAGCAACCAAGCTATTCTTCTAAGCAATCATTCCAACCCTAATCCTCTTTGGTTGAACGAAGACCTTCCTCTGGCTAGCCAGTACAAAAGGAGATAAAAAGACCCCAGGGAGAATTTGTTTGGGTTAGAGCTAGGCAAGCTCTGTAATGCTCAGGATCTCATAATTTGAAACAATTTAAAGAAGTGGCCCAATTCCAGCCAGATGACCTACATCCATGGGCTTGGTAGCAACATGGTAGACTATGTTATCTCCGATATCCCTCTATATAATGAAAGAACAAATTTTTACATCTTAAACGACCACGAGCCTGACTCTGATCATAGGCCTTTACTTATAATTCTCAATTTTGTCATGCATAGAGATCCCATAGAAGATAATCCTTATAGCCAAAAGAAGTTAATCTTTGATAGAAATAAAAGAGATCTCTTTCTAAATGAATTAAAAACTAATTTGCTTCCTTTATCTAGTATAGACAACATAGAATATCTCTATCATAATTTTACTACAACGCTCTCATATTCTATTAATAAGCTCTCAATTGAAGTTTCATGTAATAAAATAAATAGCAAAACCAACCCATGGTATGAAAAATATTGTAAAAGTACAAGGAGAGCAATTAAGGTAGTTGTTGATGAATCTCTTAAAATTGGCAAGATAAAAATATACAAAGCCCTAACTAAAAGGAAGAAACCATGCTCACAACGAAAGACGTTTTCTCATTAGAAGACATTGATTTTGGGGTTAATTGCTTGGCTAATGGGAAAGCTAAGGACATTGAAGGTTACCAGGTAGAAATCTTAAAAATTGGAGGTCCTGTCCTCATCCCCCGCATTCACAAGCTTTTCATTCAAGCTGTCATGCAACTGTTCCCTAAACCATGGACTCAAAGCCCCATTATCCCTATTTTTAAAAGTGGGGATACAAATAACTCCTCTAATTATCGGAAAATCATGATCAACCCTCTCGTAGCCAAGTTATATGGTATTATTTTGGAAAGGAATTTGAGAATATGGCTTGAAAGTGAAGGTAAGTGGGCTAAAGGCCAAGCGAGTTTTAGAAAGCAACACTCAACAACTAACCACCTTGTGATGATTAGGATCATTGTGGAGGAATGCCACAATGATAAATCCAATCTCTTTTGTTGCTTTCTGTACTTTAGAAAGGCCTTCAATACGGTTCCTAGAAACAACCTTTGGAACATATTAGAAGAGCGAAAGGTTCCTTTTAAGTTGAGAGCTGCCACTATAAGGTTATATGAGAATTTAATTGCAAATTGAAAGAGCAATGAGGGGTGGTCGAAAGATATTAAGTGTAATATCGGAGTTAAACATGGTTTCCCCCTCTCCCCTACCCTATTTGGCATTTACATCGACAAGCTAGAAGGTTGTTTAGAGGAAGTAGGATGTGCTATCACGATCTTAGCTGGGATAGTCATCATCCTTCTTCTTTATGCTAACGGTATTGTTCTTCTCGGAAGGTGCCCATCTGATCTTACTAAGCAACTTATACTTCTTAAGGATTTCTACTCTACCATGGGTATGATTGTTAACACTGACAAAACAAAAGTTATGATTATCAAATCCAAGAAGGACACTTACGCTAATTTTATGTATGATAATAGTAACTTGGAGGAAGTTTCTTCCTACATGTACCTAGGAATTGATATTCATCACAAGCTCAACTGGAACTATAGCACTGAGAAAAGGATTATTGGGGGATGGAAAGCTTATTTTGGTCTTGAAAATAATTGTAAAATGGCAAACCTCGTAATGTGGTATAGAAAGAAGTTCCTCTTTGAAACTTTAGTCACTCTCATTATCTTATATGGATGTGAGGTTTGGGGTTGTAGCATCTCCAAAGAATCCTGGAGAAAGATTGAGCAAATCCAAAAGTGTTTTATAACATATAGCCTCAAAATTAAAAGAAACACACCCTATCCTATTCTCCTTATAGAAGTGGGTCTTTCACCTATTGAGAGCCTAGCTATGACTAGGCTTCTATTGTACAAGCACGAACTCAATAACATATGAGACCATAGACTTCCTAATCTAGCTTTAAATTCCATCCAAAACCACCTAAGGCTCAAACAAGGTTGGTATAAAGACACCAGGGCCTGGTTAAACCATTCGGAGATCGAAGAGAATGTTGCATTGCAGAACATTAATAACATCAAAAATATTGTTACTTCTAAGTTTAAAGAAAAAATGTGGCATGAGAAAGATTTAGCAGCTAAAATAAAATTAAGATATTATAAGGAGGTCATCAACCCCACCCTAGAAGATCAAAAGTATCTCTCTATTTTAACTAGCTCAAAGAAGAAAATTAATATAGCCAAGATTAGAACGAACTCCCATGAGCTCCATAGTGAAACGGGTTGTTGGGTAGCTCCTAAAACACCATGGATGGAAAGGTTCTGCCATATTTGTGAGAATACGAACATTGGGGATGAAAATCACTTCCTTTTATAGAGCCCCTCATACATCCACATTAGATCTCAGTTTCAAACTCTTTGTTGCAATACTGACCTTCCTAGCCTTTTACGTTGCCAACAATATAGTGAGCTCGGGAGGCTTCTCTCCAAGATTTTTGAGCATAGGAATAAAATCTTAAATCAAACTAAATAATTTGTTTCTTTAGGTCCAATAGACCAAAATTTGGTCTTAGTGGACGTTAACCACCACCACTACCACCACCACCACCACCACCACCATCATCATCATCACAAGATTGATTATTTCAAACTGATGAAGAAAATTATAAAATGAGAAAATGCATATTACTAGATTGATTATATCAAACATACAAACAAAATTATAAAATGAGAAAATGTGATAAGTAGAAAAAATACATGAAAATCAAATTTTCCATGATGGGTAATTTTATGTCTACATTTTGAATTTCACATTTTGAATTTCACATCACAATACACCACCATTCTAGTCATACATCATGTGTGTAAACCAAAAATTTACATACATTGAAGATATGTGTGCATGTTATGGCTACACATATTGCATGCAAATTATTCTTTATATTAAAAGTTGTATCAAAGAAAAAAACCAATGCACAATCTATTTCCAACCAACAATAAAAATTATTTAATTTTAGCCTCGCACCATATGTTTAATCTCAAATCAGTAAGAGAGAAATGGATGGTTGATTTGGGTGAAATTAATGGTTGATCGCCCGTAAAAAACATGGCGGTGATGAGCCAAATCTTACCATTGAATTTCCAGTTATTTCGATTTCAAAGAATTAATGTTTTGCATCTAATAATTAAGGAAATGGAATAGTTTTATAAAATGGCTATATCCAAATAACCTGTGTACCAACAAGAACTTGTTGAGATCATTTAGCGGGAAATAAGGTGAGAGTAGACATTTGGAATTTGCATGCAGTGACACTCTCTACCTTGGAAACTTGGCTCATCCTTTGCAAAACAATTCTACCCCTATGTGTTATCAGTTTTTCCCCTTTGCTTTGAATTAATTAATATGAGGTAATATGGTTGCTTACCTTTCCCAGTTTTGTATCGAAGAATAATATTGCAAAAAAATTAATAGAGGCGACTTGAAATAAAGTATGAGGTACATTCTAATTATGAAATGAAAAGCAATGTTGAGGAAGAAGTGATGTAGAAATGACGACAGGCATAAAAATGAATCAGAAATTTCGTGGAAAGTAAAGTATCACCACTTGAGTTATTTTGCACTCTTGTCCGTTATACGTAAACAACATAAAAGGAAACATTAGATAGATTTTCCAAAGACAAGTATTAAATTGATTGTAGGTGATAGACTACATCTTCTTCTAAACCTCTAGTTAACTCTTCTTGCCATGTTGCATCTCGATCATTTCTCTGGAACATGTTATTTCTTCTCAAATAAAAATGGTTGAAAAACATTTCATAGATTATTTTTCGTTTTTTTCTTTTCTTAGAAGGAAAAAGCAGATATATATTCAAATATTGAGAAGTTCATTGCAGGTCTTCAGATTCTCAAAGACTATCTTTAAGTTTTCAGACATCAAACGAATAGATTCTTCAATCATAATACAAAAAGAGATGTTGAAGAAGTCATCTGAGATATTGAGTAATGCCATCAGAATTCAACCAAAAAAGATAGTATACAATCTAAAAGTCATCCTATTTGAAAAGAGGGAAAAAGAATAAATTTTTGGAATAGAGAATTCCAAATATTAGCCAGGAATTGGGAAGTTCCCAGCATCGAGCCAAGTCCCCTGCAATTTAATGGTCACATGTAAACCATCAAGATCTGAATCTAGAGCATACTTTGATAATTTGTCTGCCTCTGAATTTAAATTTCTACTAATATGGTGGATTGTGTGATTTTTGAGGAAAATCCAAATCTTTTTTATTTGCTTTAGCCAACCTTGTAGTCAGGATTTATGAAATGAGCCTGTGAACAAACATAGTCAATGACTACCTTGGAGTCGCCCAAAACATCTAAGTTTGGAATGTCTAGAAAATTTTTGAACCAAAGTAATCCCCTCAGAGCCATTACTTCCACCTTTGTGTTTGTTCCAAAGCCAGCTCCCCAGTAGACATGGTATGATAGTTCTGAATGAATATTTATGATGAAACCACAACCACATTTGTGATCTTGTGAAGCCCCATCGAAGAATATGGATGGATATACCAGCTCTAGAATTTCCAGTGGTCGAGAGGGCTTCTGCTTTGGGGAGGACTGTAGAACACCATTTGATTTTTGAGCAATTCTCTCCAGCACATTCGATGCTAGCTCCCTATGATTGTTGAATATGATGTTGTTGCGCCATTTCAAAATTTCCAAAATGAATATGGCAGGGATGAGTCTTCGCGGGCTAATTTGGTTGCTCCACCAAGTCAACCAAAGTCCAATGTCGCAAATGTATTGTCCCAGACGACCAACTCTGTGCTCCAATTGATGCCATAAAATGGAGACCAAATTACAAGTTCTGAAGAGGTGAGTATTGTTCTCAGCATCATTACCACATAGAACACAATATTGGGCCAGACTAGTTCCTTACTTCTAGGTTTTCCCAGGTCAAATTCTTATTCTTCCACACAAGCCAGAGAAAAGTTGTGATTTTTATGAGAAGAAGTGGACTCCAAAATTTAGCAAACCATCCATTCCTCGGGTGGTTAGATTGTAGAATACATAATTAATAGTATGCCTCAACAACCACAATATTGTTTTCTGATTATTTACTGATCCAGGTAATAGAATCCACAGAATCATCTCTGTAAAGACCCGCCAGATTCAAATGAGAGCATATGTGCTTCCAATCATCAACAGCAGCACCGAATAGATTTAGCTGAGCAGCCTCTTTCCATATTGGTCTGTCGTTTTCCCAAGTAGAAATCACTTGGTGCCAAAAGAAGATACCACTGCGCTGAAGAGTTTCAATGAAGTGGTCTGGGAGAAGGACGAAGTCAGACAATCCTTTAATGTGGTCGTGGCCCATATTATATGGTGGCCGGAGCCCAGGTTCCAAGCCAGCATATTAAAAAATATATTTTGAATTTTAGTGAAACTTCGCCAAATAGGAGAGCCAACAGCTTTCCCGATATGGCCATTTCTCATCCCTACTTTAAAGTCAATGTTTCTAAGATATTTACTATTAATGATATCACTCCAGATACCGATCCCAAAAATCCCACACCATATATATTTAAGAAGGAGTGCTTGTCCAAAATGGCGTAGATCGAGGATGTCCCATCCATCCATAATTTTTGGAAGGGTGATGTGTTGCAGCTTAGTTAAGTGGAACTTCTTTCACTGCTGCATGCCAGACCAAATAAATATAGCTGTGATCCTATCTAGTTTTTTAATGATGGCAGCCAAAAGATGGTACAAGTGCACCTAGTATACGCTGAATTGTGTTGCCAGTCCTTGGACTAGAGTGAAACGTCCACCCAAAGAAAGGCATTTATTCTCCCACACAAATATTTTCAAAAAATATATTAAAATAACCAATTCCAATCCATATTTTTGTACTTGCGTGGTTTTAAGTGAAGGCCAATATATTTCAAACCAGATGAAAAGCATTTATAAGGAATACCAAATATGTTAGCAATATAAGCAATAGTATCAGAAATTTCCAGATTATACATTATAACTGATTTGGATTGATTCATTTTGGGGCTCAAAGCAATTCCAAATCTATGAAAGATTTTAAATAAGTAAAGCCAAGCAAACCTGTTTAGTAGCCCCGGAATGAGAACATCATCCACAAAAAAACTATGTGAAATCTGACTATTTCTGCCAAGCTTCAAAGGAGAGAAGAGCCTCGTGGCCACAACATCAGAAATATGTAGGCTAAGACCATCCATTGCAAGGAAAAATAAAAGGGGCGATAATGAACAGCCCTACGTGAGCCCCCTGCATGCTCGAAAAAATGTGGTCGGGTATCTAGTTATGATAATAGAAAATTGAACAGAAGTGACACAGGCCATGATCCAATTTATTGCCTGAGATTGAAAGCCGATCTTGTGGAGAACCAGCCTCAGGTATCCCCAGTCGAGACAATCGAATGTTTTTTTAAGTTTGACTTTCATAATAGTAGCATCAAGGTGTTTTGACTGGATCGAATGTATACATTCCTGCATTGTGGCAACATCATCGTGTGTTTGTCTGTGCTTAAAAAATCCAAATTGCTGAGGAGAGATGAATTTGGATAGAATTGGCTTCAGGTGGTTTGCTATAGATTTGGATATGATTTTGTAGACAAGATTACAGAGTGATATGGGTCGGAAGTCAAAGAATGTATGAGGGGATTTCCTTTTAGGAATAAGAGATATGTATGTGGAGTTTAGGAGGGTTTGGATTGAGCCAAGAATGTCGGATTCTTCAACCAAGTTAATTAGATCGGACTTGAATAAATCATAGAAGTGTGAAAAGATTTCCACAGTCCAGCCGTCGGGACCCAGACTTTTATCTCCCTAGAAGGAAAGTATGACTACATGAATTTCCTCTGAAGTGACTGGCGGGAAGAGATGTTGATTATCCTCTTCCCCGAACATCAATGGGAAATGAGAAACTCCCCACATTAACTCTTTTGGGTCCCCCTAAGGTATTTGGGTGAAGGCCGATTTGAAGAATCAGAGGGCAACCCTGCTAATCTCTTCTTGGGATTGAAATTTTGTGCTAGCCGAATCATAAATCTCCTAGATGGAGTTTTTTTTATGACAGGAGTTTTCAAATATATGAAAAAAAATTGTATTCTGGTCCCCCTCCTTCAGTCAATTGACTCGACTTTTAAACTTCCAAGTCATATCCTTAATAAGCAAGATTAGTGATCTTCTTTCTTCAAGGGACAAAATTCTGGATCTGGTGTTTGGATTGAGAGAGTGAGTTGACATTGAGTTGCTGATAGCATCCAACTCTTGATGAATCCTGCTAAGTTATTTTCTAAGATGTATTTTGTTATCCCGTTCCCACTTTTTTGTTGCAAGTTGAAGAACTTTTAGTTTGTCTAAAAAAAAAACCATATGAGATGAGGAGGAATTAGGAACAGAGGTCCCAGTGTCTTTTATTAGGTTGGCATAGGAAGGGTCTTGTAACCAGACTCTATTGAATTTGAAGGGTAGTTCCCTTCTGAAGTCTTGTTGTCTCCAGTAAAGAATGATAGGGCAGTAGTGAGAGATATAGATGCTGATAATTTTAGATGATACAAATCCGAGTCTTTCAATAAGCATATCATGAATGAGAAACCTGCCTAATCTTTTAGCAATATATGAGTCCCCTGATCTTCCATTGTCCCAAGTGGGAGAAATGGAGGATGGGCTGATGTCTACCAAATTTGATCCAGAATGATGCATTTAAGAGACTCTGCCATGGGGTCGCCGCGACATTTATGACCCCAAAATTCATGGTCCCCAAAAGTACAATTTATGTCTCCATCTAAGATAAAATATGGTAGAAGCAGGAGTTCCGAATTCACCAATCAATCCAAGAAATGCTCTCTATCACGAAAAGGAGCATAGATATTTAGGATATGGATATTACCGAAAAAGCCGTGGATATTGCCAGCAAGAAAGATGTTGGCAAAACAAAAGAAAGGCCAAAGTCGGACCTGGTTTGGATCCCAGATGACAATCTATCCTCTAGATAGCCCAAAAGCATCTATGTCGGCCATGTGCCAAGTTGGAAACATTCGACGAAAATATCCAATCAATTGTACAACAAGGTGCATAGTTTCTTGAAGTAGGATGATGAATGGATGGTGGATGGTGAATAACTCCTTTAGGGAAAGATACTTGGGAGCCGCCTTAGGCCCCCGCATATTTAGGGAAAGAATAAAAGTCATTTGGGTTACTTGTTGGGCTACAATGCTCCAAGGGGCCGAGATGATGATTCGACAATGGGAATGTCGATGAGGGTGGGTGCTTCCGGATGACATGGGACAATAGGATTACGGAGGTGGCCATGGAAGTGTTGGCTATCCTTAGTTTTTTTTTTCCTCATAGTGATATTTTCCTTAGATGTTGGGCTAAGATGGGGAGAAGTTGGGTTCGAGGGATTGTGTATTGTAAGGGACCGGAGGTCTAGATATTTTTTTTGCAGAAGGAATTCCACATCACTGTTCACCGAATTTGTGGGAGATGTGATCGGTGTGGAAGGGGAGGAAGGATTTGGCTTTAAAGAGGCCTATTTTGAGGGAGTGGTATGGGGTGATGATATAGCCAGGACATAACAAGTATGAGTCGTTGTTAGGGGGTCGTTTATGGAAGGTTGAGGTGGAGCATTTTGTGGAGGGGATGGAATATCGAGGTTAAGGTTAGGTAGATCAATAGGGGTGGAGGTAGTGGGAAGGTCCATGTCATCCGAAGGAGGGAAGGATGTAGTGTGAATAAGTGATGAAATTGATTGATTTTTCTTAGAGAAATGAGGGGAATGGGGGATCGGAGTACCTGAGAGATGTGGGGTACTTTTTCGGCGGGGTGGAGTCTCTGAGCCACCGAGAGATGAGGATCCAAAGCTCAGGAAGATATTCTTTTTCTAGAAGCTTTGTCACAACCTGATTGCAGAAGAAGGGCGAGCGCTCCATCGGCATGGGCAGTGGGCCACCAGATGACCAGTCTGGTGGCAGTTTAAGAAGTGGAATGGAACCCCTCAATAGTGGAGTCATTGTGTAAGCATAGAATCATTCCAAGTTATAGATATGTGGTGAGGAAATCCACCCCTGTAGTTTTTTTCAATAAGGATCCAAGCAACTTGCTTTTCAGGAACTCCTAGATAGCAATGATCCACATATAAAAATTTACCAAGAGCGTCCCCGATATCCTGAAGAGTCTTTGGTGACCAAAATTCAATGTGGAGCCCTGGTAATTTCACCCAGATTAATTTTTTTTGTGGAGTATCTCTTAAGGGATTAAATCCTAAGTACCAGGAATGCAAGGCAAGAAAGCTGTGACCATTTACCCCAAGAGAGTTACAAATCTTTTCCAGATCCTCATGACATAAGAAATGAAAACTATACCAACTGTTAAGCAATCTGACCACTGTTAGCATGTAGTATAGAAAAACATACCATTTAGAATGCAGCCAAGTATGCATGGTCGAATCATCCATCTCAGAAAAATACCATTTTCATTTACTCGTATATAAGTTAGAAGTATTTTTCATTTTATTATAAGTTTGTTTTATTAAATTTAGTGATAATTTACGGTCAATCAAGAGCCGTAATTCTATGGAAAGACCAATAACGATGATGGCTTATTTAATCAATATCGATGGCCTACTTAAAGAGCTTCAACATATTTTGTTGATGAAATTGTAGAGAAGGTTAGCTGGAAAAGATATCATCTAGGGTAAATTCAACAATGTGTAGTATTTGTTTGGGAATGATGGGTTGCTTGCATGTTTGTATCGAAAGGTGTATTTTACTAGAGCGAGGGAGATGTGTAACTTTAAGAGTGTGTAGTGAAAGGTATCTTTTACTAAAGGGAGGGAGATGTGTAATTTTAAGAGTTATATATTGAATTGATTAATATTTTATTTAAATTAAAAATAAAAAATTTATGATTATAATAAAATAGAAAAATATAAATATTGCTTAATTTTAATTCAAAATATTATTGATCTTATAAGATAATACGAAAGACATATGTAATCTCTTTCATGCTTAAAAAGAGTTTTCATAAACAAAGCTGGCAGTAACTGTCATCATCCGCAAAAAACATGGCAACGAGCAACCCAAGCTTTTGGTTGCAGATTGGCTAGAAAATAAACGAGTTGTTGAATTTTATGCCAACACATGCATTTTTTTGTTTAAAAACTCCCTGCAATAAACTTTTATTTGGCTTGCACTGCAAGAAGTGTTACGTTAGCTTGTCACACCACGTTTAACTGAATTTTCTGCCAACACATGCATCTTTCGTTTAAAAAACCCTGCAATAAACTTTTGATCTGGCTTGCACTGCAAAGTGTTACCTTAGCCTGTCGCACCACCTTTAACCGAAGCGTAGGCTTATACATGGGCTAAGTATTATGAAATATTTATCCAGTATTACATAATATTTATACATATTCCTAAACATTTACCCTTAAATACCGTCATATTTGATGAATATATACATAAATACTTACCTTTATTTATGTAGTCTTTCCGTTAATGAATTACTACATATTCATACATATTTACCCTCGCTTAGGGCACATTTCCTAAAACTAAGTACTTCAGGTTTCATTATCGTAAAGTATTGCATTTTTAGTCAAATCAATAGTACATTGTGGCAACTTCCTTTGATTTCATTCTGTCTTAAGAGCTAATCTTATCTCCATTTTTCTGAAAATCAAATTCTTCATTAATTTCATCGCTGGGTTTTCATTTGGGTTGCGAAGGTCCATTTAACAACGTTATAGAATAAATCCACCCAATTTTGGCGATTCTCACGACCACGTATTAGAAAAGTTGTTTCTTCCACACTAAAAAAGGATACACCTCCGAGGATATTTAAAGAAAAATAATTATTCTACGTATAAAAAATGCACTCTGATTCCTTTGAATGATTCATTAGCGCTTCAAGAAAAGGATGATCAGGAATTTTTGTGAAAATTGCTATAAAGGATTTACGTTAAAGATAGAGAACATAGACCATGTTGATCTCAGTGCCTTCTTATTAGTCCTTGCCATTTGGCAATGGCAAGGTTCTATAGTAATCGGTTTGGTGATATTTAGCATTAATTCACGTGGTTTATACACTGAGTGTGCGGCTTATGCAACCAGTTGGGTCTGTTAACTATATGGTAGCTTGTTTCATCATCTTATTTGGCCTCTTCCTGAGGCGAAGAGGCCAAAAGCATATGCTATTTTCTACTTGCCTTGTTTTCATTATTTGGGAAGTGGAGAAGTGGAGATTAATGCTAGCATTAAAGGACGAGAGCTGAGGCGTATGTATTTTTCTCTACACCTTCATCCTGGTTTCCACTGCCACCGCCTTGTAACTACCACCGACACCTTTTAATACGGTGACACAAACACTACAACTACACGTTGCATGGTGGTGCCACGAATACTGCAATAGAAATAGGAAGTATGGCTTATGAAAAGCACCATCTCTGCTAAAAATTGCAACGCTTTGTAGTCGACTTTTCTGCAATTTCACCTCGTGCCCTGATTGCTTTTGTGTTGCAGATCACAGGCGTGCTGGCCGTGGATCCAGATGCTCCAGATATCGTCGTCTCTTGCTGTCAATGAAGTGTTCATATATCTGATTTACAGAACCATCTAATTAACTCAGAGAATGCATATTTATTAGAAATTAGAACGACAAAACCATTTAATTGACTCAGAGAATGCATATTTATTAGAAATTAGAGAGCACAGTTTTTTAAACCTGTATATTTACATTTTTCCCTCATGCTTTTGATTGGGATTCTGAATTTAGAGATAAAGACCCATACCTTTGTGGGCAAGATCTAGAAGCAGAGCCTGTTGCGGCTCCATCAGCTTATGCTTATGCGTATTCTCCACTGAGTCTGGCCCCTTGATCAATTTGAGACTGTTCTCAACGAAACCAGCCTCATCATTTGATGCTGCATACCCTGGACCTGACCTGCTCAGGAGCCAAATTAACCTAAATCGCAAAGCGGCCCCATATTCAAAAGGGTATGAGGCGCGAACGATTGTCTCCAAGACACAGGTCTGCTCCCACGATGGACGCTTGCTCTACATGTAATATATCTCATCTCATTTTTCCAGGATATTAATTCACAACATTTTGAATTCTACTTTTCTGCAGAACGATCAATTTCCATTTATAAGTTTACATAATTGTTGAAAGCATCAAAATTTCAAAACTGTAAATCAAAATTTCAAAACCTTAAAGACAACATCTTAATTTTTTTTGGGGTTATTGGTACTTACCGAATTTTACAGCTCCATTAGCATTGTTTGTCATCGTTGCAAGTCCTCGCACATTTGGGGTGATATCATTCTGTACAGTCTCCATGAAATTTACCGAAGGCCTATTCTTCAACTGAAAGAAGTATCCATAAAACTGTCAGTCGACAAATGCCCCTTTTCTTTTCTCAATTAGATCCATCTGGTCAACTGATATTATATGATGTGGGCATAATGCAAGTACGATGGTCTGTGTAAAAGATGCATCACAATGCAAGGGTTTATATGTATTTCTGTGTGCTTCGAACATCGTTGTGAATTGGACTAAACAAATTATCAAAATAAATTAAAAGCATGCATAAAAATCTCTGCAAAAGTAATTTTTCCTGGAATAGGATTAGGAGGATCGCATTTCGGAACCAAACCTGGACTTTCGCTATTGACAAGCAATCGGTAGCTGCAGCATGAAGATTTATGACATCGCCTAAAACTGTGCGCCTTTTAGGCTGAGAACCGCCTGCAAATATTATTAGGGTTTGAAGGCAAGAAATGCAGTTGGTGAAATTCCAGCTTACCAGTATTGGCGGTCACTATAATTCCAGAGTGATTCCCTCTGAGCTGAGCTATTCGAATGCAATAACACGTAATTGCAGTTACTGTGGCCTAGTGGGAAATGCATGCACTGCTACTAACACGTGAAATCCATGCAAAAGGCAATATTTTTGTATTGGAGCGACTGATATTTTGCGTTGGATTGGCCCGTGGTATTGAGCCCGCTGTGGTTACAGCGCTCGTGGTGTAAAGTTAAATACACTTTTCGACAATCTCCGGCAAATACTTTTAAGTATAGGCTTATAAGTCAGATCATAGTTTAAAGTTAATCTTTTAATTATTAGGTTAATATTTATAAAAGTTATTTTTAATTTAAAATAATTATTTTATAGTTTTTTATGGTCCAATTTCAAAATCGAATTTAATGTGGGTCTTTCATGACTAAGGTCTCTATCTCGTCTATTTTATAACTTCCTAGAGCCATTGTGACTATACTCAACTAACTTCCACAATAGGTATGCATACAGAGGGAAAAAAAAATAGACCGTAAACATTTGAATTTTGAGATTATTTTTACAGAAAACTTACATTCAGAATATCCTAGCTTAACAGTACTGAAAGCAAGAGTATAAATACGAAATTCTTACCTGAACAGCAATGCGCATACGACCGCCTATTAACTGAAGGGGGTGATTCATTAACCATCTGCAACCAATTGTCTCAAAGCATGTAGAAACACCACAAGAAACTGCCAATAGTATGTACGAATGACACTGTCTTTTAGCAAAATACTAGATATTGATTGCCACATTTCCAATAAATATCCCAATCCAGAGTTTATATCCAAAAATAAGGACAAATGCTAGCACAATTCTAGATGGTGCCCATATCGGGAAATCGACAGAGGTCACAAGTGAAAGCATGTTATAAATCTTCTCAGAGTAAAAACTTTGAAGCTCCTCATCCTTGACCTATAGCAGCAATGAAGGCATTGCTTGTAGATAGTCCTGTTGTATGTACAAGATCAAATATCCAGTTTGGGAATGGTATCATCCAACAATCTTGTTTCTGAGAAAAAACTCTTGAAGCCTGAAGATGATAACATAATGTTGAATGCTGTAACTTAAATGTCCAACAGATAATTACTGAATTCTACAAGCAGTTGGTAAGTTCCAACTTCCACATAATTGTGTGCAGACAATAGTAAATAAATGTACTCTGAAACTTATATGTTCAATGTTCTATCATTTCAAATCAGGGGTCCTCAAAATGTCCTTCATCAACTTCTGGAGACATTCCATCACCAATTTCTACTTTTATAACAGCTACAAAACATAACAATTATCTCTCATGCAATTGAATAATAGAAATCACTCCAAATGCAAAGATTTTAGGTTTCATACTGTTATCATTAGAATGTATGGCCAATACTTGTTTATTCCAAGTCAACTCTTTTCTCTTTTCATGTCTCCTATCCCGGCTATTTCATGACCGCTAGGGAACCTTGTGAAAATGGACCTATGGGCCATGGAACCACCACAAAAGGAATATGCATCCCAGCTATATTATGCTCTCATTTGAGGGCAAAAGCCAAAAACGAGATAGGCATTCTTGGATTGTCTCAAGAAGTTCCTCATCGTCGAGCTCTGGGCCTTACTGTACTGTGGGCTTACTTACAAGTTGAGATGCTGCATTCGTGCCTGAGTGAATCGAAAGAGTATTCTAGCTAGAATAAGAAGTAGTTGTTATAGCGAGACATAGTTAGATGCCTATGCGACACATAGTTATTACTTCTCGGATGAGAACTAGACTTATGGCTTTGGTTCGGTCACAGATTACTTGCTATCAGCCTCTCTCACCTCTGTTGTTAGACCCTGCCCCATTTCGACTTCACTTGTACCATTTTGGTCCATCCCCATAGTTTAGTGTGCATGCTCGTGGTATTGGTGAATTCGAATCAAACCAAGAAGGCGGGAGCTAGCTAGACAGACAATAAGTAGCTTGACGAGGATAACTGAGCTGACATGATGGGGTTGGCTGCTGGCACAACAGGTTGTGTTGCCTTACTGCAGGTAGACGGCTCGTCGCGATAGCGTTTGTGGTGGTGCATCAGGATTCCAATGGACTGCCTCGCTTTAGAGCTGTCTGGTGATTCTGAACTAAATTTGAAATAGGAAATCCATGAAATCCTTGAAGGCTTCAGCTCTTGAAAATATAAGGAAAAATTGTGCAATGCTGCAATTCGATTTATGTTTTGGGTTCACCCTCTTTAAGATCTTCATCTACAAGCCCTTCAGCTTGGCTTGGGTTGGCTCGATGGTTGACATTATGTGTAAACATGTAAAGATCAACAACAAACTTTTATTTTCATGTTGACAGAGCATTTGAGCCGATGAGACTATTGATCCCATTGCTGCTGCTATTCCCGAAGATGCTCTGAAGTCGTTGAAGCTTTGAGACCATTGAGCCCATGAGCCTATGAGACCATTGATACCGTTGCTTGCTGCTCCTCAGGAAAACACTCGTTAAGCTGACCTCCCATCCAACAGCTAGGGAGGGACTAGCTGCCATGCAGCCTATCTTGTTTTCTTACTTTTTGCAAGTGTCCTCAAAATACATTTGAGATATTTTATTTCTTCTTTTTCTTCAAATATCATTGAGATATTTCCTTTTACCGCGTTTTTCAAAGATTTGAAACTTGATTTTCAAAGATTGGGAACTAGATTCAAAGTGATTGTGGTGTTGTGCATGAGGAAGGCAACAATGATTTCTGTAACACATTATGTTGCAAAAAAAAAACAAAATCTTACCATGTTTTACATATTACTTCAAAAACTTTTATTTTGTTTAACAAAGTTTGTTAAAGGATTAAGGCTAAAATGCCAGAACATTTTATTACTTTTTTTATTAAGGAATTTAAAGAGTCTATTAAAGAACTAAATGAAACAGTTACATAACTCCTTAGACAATTAGAGATAGTTGGCCATCTTTCCTCCCTGAAAGGGGAGAAAAAAGGAAAGAAAGGGGGAATAGAGAAGGGAGGTAGAGACTGCTCAGCTCTTTCCTTGAGCTGGGTACAAGTCAAATGGGAAAGAAACTATGGCTAACCGTTGAACTGGTATGCGACTTGAGGCTGGACTAGAGTCCTGAACCCCAAGATACTAGACTGTGTTTTCCTAGTAACTGTGAGGAGCAGGAAGTCCTCGAAGGGGGACTCTAGACATAATTGTCAGGTCTGTGGCTCAGTGGTGAGATCTTCCAAAAAATAGAAAGTACCTATACAGTTCTAACCAATCAGAAACATATAAGTGACAAATTTTGTGTTCATTATTCATTACCAGAAAAGAATTACTTTTAACCAGGAATGAGTGATTATAATCATGACTAAATCACCAAATATACTCTATTTTTTGAGGAATAGATATGTAGTAAGTAGATTCTATTGTTTATTATGACTAAGACAAAGTATTAATACTATCTTATTAAACAGATGACCAGAAATATATGTTGTTAATTTTATTGTGAGTTTTGATCTCCTTACTCGTATGTTCAGTAAGGTACATGCATTTAAACAATCCCAAGCAATAATAAGAAAATGATTTCAAACACCCTTGTAAGATAGTTCTTTTACCATCAACTCACAAAAAATAGCAACGGAAATATTTTAAAAATTATAGACACAAATGATATCTTATGATGGAGGCACAAATCATATTAAAGTAACGCATGGAGGTCATAAGAGATTGAACCCATATCATTAACCTTGAACACCATACATATTCCTGCAATTACGAAGTTTGATTTTTATGCTCTTAACCTGCAAGACAATACCAGAATACCAAATATGTGAAGAAATATACCCAGAACATAGAACAGTGAGAAACAACAACAAGTATTTTATTATTCAGAAAGCAACGTTCACTTGCTTCTTTGAGGGGGCAACCTCTAATAGAGTCGAGCTCGATTACAAAATAAGACACGATGCTCCTCACAGGGAGTCTCTATCTTTTATATATGATTCGTACATGCAATACCATGGAGTAATACCATGGTTCTTATTAATACCATCTATCTAATACCATGGTCCATTTGCAACTAACTCTGGTCCCGTCATTAAATGCGGGTTAACCACTTACAATTATTAATATGGGCTTTATTGACTCTTTACTTAACTATACTTATGACTCGATCCTACTACATAAATAAGGGGGTTAGGGTGGGACCCTAACAGCGACATATAGTCTAGAATTGTCAAATCCTCTTTTCTATTCATCATTAACCAAACTTCCGGAACATATGAAACCATGACGGAATAGGCAGGGTCCATCTTGGCTCTTAGTCGATTAAAGAAGAAAGGTCCGAGAGCCAATCGGGCATGCAGTAGTGGATTCTAAATTAGAAAAATGAGAATAATAATCTTCAAGCAAACTTAGAAAGGATATCCCAAGAAAAACACTAAAATTTACAAGATTGTTCGAATTCTAGTTACAATAACATAGTATGATATCATGGAGCCGAGCTGAAAATCCTTAATAGCAAAAATAGCAAGATAGAGTGCTGATGAAACCCTCTTATGGAAACTAAAATTGATAATGATGTAGTATTAACAGTCTAACAACTGAAGAGTTGACCGAGCTTCGACATAAAGCCGAAAACCAACCCAATTAGCTAAGCTACCAAAATAATTAAAATACTTCCAACATTAAACAAGACCGAAGGAAAATCCTCGGTGTTGAAGTCGTCGAAGGTTTGATGGAAGAACCAACCTGAGGACAGAAGACGAATTTTCCCTATTAAGGATCCTCCTGAATCTGCACTTCATGAAAAACGCATGATAGAAGGTTTTACTTGCAATGGTAGGCGGAAATTTAAACCATTTGACAATCAGAAACAATACTTGGCCAGAAGTAAATCATGATGCTACAAGTCATTCTCTTACCTTTTGAAGAGTTACACTGGGTAAGAGAGAATCAAATACTTGGAGGAACCATTCAGAAGTTAATGCCTCGATGCAAGTAGGGAGAAATAGAGTAATCCCCATTTCGAAACTCTTAAAACCCTTTACCTTTGCGGGCGACCCATCCTCTTGCCTTTGTGACTCTGTTGGAGGAATTGAGGCAGCAGTTGGAGAACCTATCTGCAACAGAGGTAAATAGATAAGAGGTATTTTTTCAAGCGATGAATTAGATCTGAATGCATAGTATTGAAATATAATCGCACACAAAACCTTACCAATTTATTTGCCAAAAACCAGTGGAACGAGGAGGGTCGGTGCCGCAATGGTTTTCTCCATCGACATTGAAAAGAAATTATAGAGTCGCGTTACATAATAAACATCGTGGCCAAATGAGAAATGTGCAAGACTGGGAGACATAGGTATTGCATAGGTTTGGCTGGGAGCATGAGAGCCATCGAATCTATTAACCCCAAATCCTACGATGGAGAATCCTCGACGATTAATGCCTATGGTCTTTCTAGTAGTAGGATGGATTGTAAATCATTTAAGGTGGAGCCACAGGTGGCATCACGACCCACAATCTACCTTCTCGGTAGTATAATGCCACGGTAATGATGCTAGTGCCATGTGGGGAAATCCATGTAAAGTTTCATAAAGATTCGTCGGACACACCTAGCTCATAACTTAATTAACCTTTCAACTTAAATATTTAAACTTTGGTTGCTATGTGTGATGCATTAAATGGATTATTGTATTTATATGGAATATGTTAATTATACGGAGACTGCATTAATGTAATAAATAAATAAAATTATTGTGATAGGTGTTGAGTGTTACAAATGGTATGAGAGACTAGGCTCGCACAATGAGACTTCTACGATAGATAAATACACATTTAATTAAGTTATAATATACATATATCTATGGAAAAGACAACTGAGTGTGGGTCAATGTGGACACATAGACAAAGGTCAACACCAAAGAGTAGAAATGCAGAGCAGCCCCATATTATCAAACCAGCCAAAGGTGCCTTATGTAGAGGCGAACCCAGATATATGGATACAGCTGGGAGAAGAATCTCAACAAGCCAACATTTCCCTACTTGAAACAGTGAAACAACTATATGCAAAAATGATGAACTTGAGGACGGACAATGAACAACTGAGGCAGGAACATGAAAAGATCCTTAAAATCCTATCTACTCGACAAAATCAATGAGGACCAGACCCCAATATGGAGGATAGGGAGAAGACCCCAACAACCCATCATGGCGAAGATAATGCAGAGTTAGTAGAGGGACATAAGGAGGATGAAGGGGGCGTTCAAATAATTTTTCCAACCAGAGAAAGACAAAAAGAAATAAAATGGAACTACAAGGTGAGTTCAAAAAAATAAAACCCTCACTTTTTGAAGGAGAATCTGAAGAGGCAGTTGAAGCATTACTGATCGACATGAGTAAATATTTTCATATTTATGAATATAATGACAAACTTAAAGCATGGCTGACAGTTTACCAATTAAGGGGAAAGGCCACCCTCTGGTGGGAAGAAATTAAAACGGTGAGAAAAATTGACGAATAACAAGTGACGTGGAAAGAATTCTAGAAACATTTTAAGGACAAATATCTAACTAAACGTTACTATGATGAAAAAGAAAAGGAGTTCCATGAGTTAAGGTTGGGAACCTTGACCATGGATGAATATGTTAAACAATTTACTTACCTATTAAGATATGTCTCGTACATGCAAGAGGAAAAAGCCAAAATTCAGTGGTTTATTAACAACCTACCCAACTTTATGAAGGAGAAGTTAGAATTTTATTATCCTAGAACAATGGATGATGCAGTGTGAAAAGGTCGTATCTAATATCAACAAATGAAACAGAAAAGTGAGCTGCCCAAAGGAGCCGTAGGTAGGAGAATGAAGAATTTACCCCCAAATAGACAACTGAAAGTCATAAATGGAAGGAGTAATCATCAAAGAACCTTCGGTAAATTTACAAGGAACCCATCCAAAGTCCCATCTTACACCAACTGCCAAAACGACCTCTACAATTTTGGGGATGTGGGGAATCCCATTACTACAAGAATTTCTTACACAAAACTCAAACGGAAAAACTTTCAAATATGCAAGAAGCCTCCATAGTTGTTGATATAGCAAGGTGTATGCCTTAAATTAATGCTGCTTTTGACTACCATCAAGCAGAATATCAGCGCACTAGGATTAAGTGCAAAGGTATGAGTGTTGATCAACCTGTTTATGTTTTATTTTATCTAAGGGCTAGCCAAAGCTACATTAGTCCTAAAGTGGTAGAGGAATGTCAGCTACAAAGTAGTAAATTTAATAATTCTTGGTTATTTCAGCTAGCCACTAGAACAAAGACAAGGGTATCTACAAAAGCAGAAAACTACCCTATAACAGTTTCAAGACAACCCATCCATGTTGATCTGAATATAATCCCCTTACATTCATATGATGTACTAATAGGTATGGACTGGTTGGAAGGGCGTTGGTCCCTAGTTGATTGTAAAGAGAAATATGTAAGTTACCTTAGAGAATCAGGGCAGAGAAAGGAAATTCATGGGATCAATAAAAACATTAAATTATGTCCTATTATAGCTAACCAGCAAGGAAGATGGATTAGAAAGGGCTGCTAGATTTATGTTGTCCAAGTAGGATACACCAATGACTGAAACAAGATGACTTCATTGAAGAATATTCCTGTAATTCAAGATTTCATGGATGTGTTCCCTGAATCCATCCCTGGATTGCCACCTAGGCGTGATATTGAGTTTACCATTAAATTAATACCTGGAGCAACTCACGTTTCGAAAGCTCCTTATCACATGAGCATCCCTGAGTTAACCAAACTCAAAATGAAGCTTCAGGAACTTTTGGATAAAGGGTACATTCTCCCTAGTGTATCTCCTTCAGGAGCCCCTGTGTTATTTGTGCGAAAGAAGGATGGAAACATAGGACTAGGCATTGATTATTGTCAGCTAAATAAACTGATCATAAAAAATAAGTACCCTTTACCCCGTATGGATGATTTATTTGATCAAGTGCAGGGGGCCAACATATTCTCAAACATTGACTTAAGGTCTGGCTAGTGCTAGATAAGAATAAAGGATGAAGACATTTGCAAAACCACATTCCGAACTCGTTACGGCGATTACGATTTCATGGTATTGCCTTTTGGCCTTACCAATGCTCCAACCACATTCATGAGCCTAATGCACAACATTTTTCAACCATTTCTAGATAAATTTGTACTAATTTTTGTTGATGATATACTAATTTATTCAAAAAACTAGGAGGAGCATAAGAAGCACTTGAGAATAGTGTTGCAGATTTTGTGTGACAATCAGTTGTACGGTAAGTATAGCAAGTGCGATTTTTACAGAAGTCAAATTCAGTACCTAGGCCATGTTATATCAGCTGAGGGAATAACACTAGATCTAGAAAAGATCAAAACTATTATGGAATGGACCACTCCAAAAAACATTGTTGACATTAGATCCTTTTTGGGCCTGGTAGGTTATTGCCACCAATTAATTAAAGGCTTTTCAAAAATAGCTTTTCCTATTGTTGGGTGTGGAGCCTGATTATCTTCTTTATTCAAAGGTATCACCGCATTAGACCCCAGTTTGTAATGGGGTGGAAAAGTTGCCCATAAAATACATGCTGTAGGGGGTTTTAGCGGGGGCGGTTGCGACCTTTGGAAGCCCTCCCTAGTGGGGGATCGGGGACAACGCCCCTGAAGCTAAAAATAAATGTAAAATTGCCTTGTAAAATGTTATAATTTCATATTCAGTATGGGTCGTTCATTATGCGGATATCTGACGGTAGAAGTTATGTTTAATTTAGGGTTTTTTGCCCCAGAAGGTAACCCCTCACTATATGTGAGGGAATTGTATTGTGTCTATGTAAATATGTAATCTGACTGAGGAAGAGAGAGGAGATTGAAAGAGAAGAGGGAATTACAACAGATCTGTTGTAGGTTGTATCTCTTCATTTTTTTGGATAATATAAAACGAAGGACTCGTTATTTCTCCATGGACATAGCCCAAATTGGGTGAACCACGTATATATGTGTCTCTCTTGTTTTATGCATTTTCTGTGTTTATATTTCTACAATATTTTATGTGTTCCATTACTTTGTAATATATAATTTTCTAATGCCTATGACATTGCTACAAAAAAATGGGTGTGCCTTCCACTAGACAGTGGAATGTCAACAAAGTTTTGAGCAGTTAAATCAATTACTTAGTACTGCACTTGTACTAAAGGTAGCAGATCTGAAAAAATCATTTGTGGTATGAACAAATGCAAGTAAGGAGGGTGTCGGTGGTGTATTAACACAAGGGAAGGTCATAGCCTATGAATCGTGCAAATTGAAGAATTATGAGCTATGATACTCTGCATATGATCTGGAGCCTACCATAGTAGTAAACATGCTCGAAATGTGGCGAAACTACCTCCTAGGAAAGAAATTTATGTTATTAACTGATCATAGCAGCCTCACAAATTCTTTAACCAGTCTAGTTTAAATGCTCGACAGGGAAAATGGACTGCATTCCTGAGTGAATTTGACCTCAAAAGGAAGCACCTTAAGGGAAAAGAGAATAAAGTGGCCAACGCATTAAGCAAGAAAATTCATTGCGTCTACGAAATACAATTTAGTCAAATACAATCTAACCTTCCTAAAATCATCAGAGAAGCATCCCTCAAAGATCCAAAATACGCATTCCTTTGGTAGCAAGCATTGGATGTTTGAGAGAGAGGGAAACAGTTTGATTATGGTATAAACAGCGACAATTTGTTAACATTCAGAAACAGGATATATTTTCCCAACCAAACTTCTATCAAACAATTGTTATTGGATGAATTTCATAAGCAGCCTTACACTGCTCACCCAGGATACCAGAAACTATTATATGCCATCAGGAAAAATTATTTATGACTAATTTTAAGGAAGGATGTTATGGAATACTTGTCAAAGTGTTTAGAGTGTCAAATGGTGAAGGCAGAGCATCAGCACCCCGCCGGTGTATTCCAAACGTTACCCATTCCCGAGTGGAAATCAGAGACGATCACTCTAGACTTCATTAGATGATTACCTTGCACTAAGAAGAAGAATGACTCAATTATGGTTGTAATGGACAAGTTAAGAAAAATTGCGCATTTCATACCTATGAAATCCACCTACAAGACAATATCAATCATAGATATATTCATGAGGGACATTTTCTAGTTACATAGAATACCTAGGGTAGTAATTTCTGAGAGAGATGTAAAATTTACATTGACATTTTGGGAAAACATCTTTGCTGGGTTAGGTACTTAGATTCAATTCAGTACTACCTACCATCCACAGACGAATGGCCAAACAGAGCGAGTGAATCAAGTCCTAGAAGACATGTTAAGGATATTGTAATGCAACAACTACACAAGTGGGAGGACTACCTTCACTTGGTAGAGTTCGCCTATAATAATGGACATCACGAATCACTGGGAATGAGCCCTTTCAAGGTGTTTTCTAGAAGAAAGTTCTAGTTGCCCACATATTGGAATAGTGCAGTTAATAAGTTAGCATTGGATCCAGATACGTTAGCTGAAATGGAAGCTACAGTTAAAAAGGTCTGCTAGAACTTAAAAGCTGCTCAGGATAGGCAAAAGGTTTATGCAGATAAGAAAAGGACTCATAAAGAATTCTAGTTGGGGGATCAATTGTATTTGAATGTTAAACCCCAGAAAATTACTTTATAGTGGAAGGGTTGTGCTAAGCTGGCACACTAGTACTATGGACCATTCTAAATATTGGAATGAATTCGACCAGTGGCATACAAATTAGCACTCCCCGACCACATGTGGGTCCACAATGTATTCCATGTCTCCTTCTGAAAAGAACATATATACAACCCTTAGCATATAATTAACTGGGAAAATATATAGGTAATAAAACAATTGAGTAAGTGACATTGAATTTTTGTTTTGGTACAATTCTGACAACAAATTGTAACTTCTGTAGGTCGAACTAGAGGGAGATTTTTTGGCAAAACTTCTTCGTATTCTCGATCAAAGAGAAATCACCTTGCTAAAATGAGCCATCACCTAGGTTAAAGTGCAATGGAAGCACTTTTTCCTGGAAGAGGCTACTAGGGAAGAAGAGGAGGCTATGCAGAAAGCCTATCCGTCACTGTTTTCTTGAAATAACACCAGAGAGGGTGTTCCTCATAAGGGGGGAAAGCTATAACACCCTATGATGCACAAACATTTATATTTATTATCAAGTTTTGTGTGTTACTTCAAAAACTTTTACTTTGTTTAACACAATTTGTTAAAGGATTAAGGCTAAAAAGGCAGAACATTTGTTAACCTTTTTTTATTAAGGAATTTGAACAGTTTGTTAAAGAACTGAATGAAACAATTACATAACTCCTTAGACAGTTAGAGATATTTTCCCATCTTTCCTCCCCAAAAAGGGAGAAGAAAAGGAAAGAAAGGGGGAACAGAGAATGTAGGTAGAGGTTGCTCAGATCTTTCCTTGAGCTAAGAACAAGTAACCACTGGGAAAGAAACTATAGCTAACAGTTGAGCTGGTATGCGACTTGAGGTTGGACTGTAGTCCTGAAGCCCAAGATACCAGACTTTATTCACCTAGTAACTGTTAGGAACAAGAAGTGCTCGGAGGGGGACTCTAGACATAATTTCCAGGTCTCTGGCTAGGTAGTGAGACGTTCCAAAAAGTAGAAAGTATCTATATGGTTCTAAACAAATAGAATCAGATAAGTGACAAACTTTGTGTTCATTATTCATTACTACTAAAGCAGTACTTTTAAATAGGAATGGGTGATTATCACCATGAATAAATAACCAAGTATATTCTGTTGTTTGAGGAATAGAGATGTAGTAAGTAGATTCTATCATTTATTATGATTATATTTTCATGATTAAGGAAAAGTATTGATACTATCTTATTAAACAAATGACCAGAAATATATGTTGTTAGTTTCATTGCTAGTTCTGATCTACTTACTCATATGTTTAGTAAGGTACATGGCTTTAAATAGTCCCAATCGATAATAGGAGAATGATTTCAAAAACCCCTGTAAGATAGTAGTTTTACCATCAAATCACATAAAATAGCAATAGAAATAGTTTAATGATTATAGAGACAAATGTAATCTTATGTTGGAGCCACAAATTGTATTAAACTAATGCATGGAGCTCACAAGAGATTGAACCCATATCATTAACATTGAACATCATACATATTCCTTCAATTATGAAGTGTGACATATAGTATAGAACTTTCAAACCCTTTTTTCTATTGATCATTAACCAAACTTCCAAAACATATGAAACCATGACCAAATAGACATGGTCCTTCTTGGCTCTTAGTGGATTCCAGAAGAAAGGATCGAGAGCCACCCAGCCACGTAGCAGTGGATTCTAAATTAGCAAAATGAGAATAATAATATTCAAGCAAACGACGAATGAAATCCCAAGAAAAATACAAAAATTTACAAGACTGTTTGAATTAGAGTTACAATAACACAGTATGATATCATGGAGCTGGGTTGAAAACCCTTAATAGAAAAACTATCCAAACAAAGTGTCGGTGCAACCCTCTTACAGAAACTGAAATTGATAATGTTGTAGTATTAACAATCTAAGAACTCAAGTGTTGGCCGAGCTTCGGCATAAAGCCAGCAACCAACCCAATCAACTAAGCTACAAAAATAATTAAAATAATTCCAACATTAAACAAGAATGAAGGAAAATCATCAATATGCAAACCGTTGGAGGGTTTGATGGTAGAACCAACCTGAGGACAGAAGACGAATTTTCCCTGTTAAGAAACCTGTCGAATCTACACTTCATGAAAAACACATGATAGAAGTTTTTACCTGCAATGGCAGGTGAGAAGTTAAACCATTTGAAAACTGAAAACATTTCTTGACCAGAAGTAAATCAAGATGCTACAAGTCCTTCTCTTACATGTGACAGAGCCGCACCGGGTAAGAGAGAATCGAATACATGGAGGAACCATTTAGAAGTTAGTGCCTCCATGAAGGTAGAGATAAATAAAGGAATCCCCATTTCTTAACTCTAAAAACCCTTACCTCTTCAGGAGAGCCATCCTCTTGTCATTTTGACTCTATTGGAGGAAATGAGGCAGTAGTTGGAAAAGCTATCTACAACATTGGTAAATATATCAGAGGTATCCATTCATGTGGTGAATCAAATTCAAATGCAGAGTGTTGACAGATAATCGCACACAAAACCTTAGCAATGTATTTGCCGGAAACTGGCAGAACGAGGAGGACTGGCGCCATTATGGTTTTCTCCATCAACCATTAAAAGAAATTGCAGAGCCGCATTACATAGTAAATGTTGTATCTTAAGAAACCAATTTCCT
>APFE030391433.1:37579-75067 GCA_000404065.3 Pinus taeda | reverse complement strand
TAAAATTAATTTAAATTAGTTAATCTTCTATTGATTCATTTTAGATGAGTTAACTAATATGTCACCAATATTAAAGTCAATACATTTAATCTGTTGTTAATCTACTATCATTACTACTACTAGAAGTTGTTGAAGTAATATACTATTGATTAATGAATAATTTAATTTAATAAATTAACTAAAATTAATTTACACGATTAACTAAAATTAATTTAAACTAGTTAATCTTCTATTGATTCATTTTAGATAAGTTAACTAATATGTCGCCAATATTAAAGTCGATACATTTAATCTTTTGTTAATTTACTATCGTTACTACTACTAGAAGTTGGTGCAACAATTATCTGCATCATCAGCCCCTGTTATCCACTCGCTGTTGCAACTAATTTAGTTTACCTCAAACTGGACTTATTAGTTCTGCTGAAATTGCCACCTTACAATTTGGAAACTATTGGAGCTAACTTCAGTGGTCAATTTCCTGATCCTTCTGGAAAACCATTACTCGGATTTGAGCATTTGTGCCTACAGATTATTGAGATAATATTGAACACGGAAAACTTAACAACTTCATTCCCAAACATTGCAATTTATACATGAGTAGAGTCGAAGATTCTACAGTGACCTCCATCGATTATTATTAATTCCTACCTACGTCGCTGACCAACTATTCATCGTTGGCTATAGAACAATTTTTGATGTCACATGAATAGAAGTTGTGTTTATTATTCTGACACTTCCCCTTAATCACGACCTATACGCTAACTTGTGTGTTGGTCTAAGTCTTAGCTAGACTTATAAACATGACTCAAATATTTCATTTTTACTTTCTTTACTACAAAATACTGATGAATTTTTTTCTCAAAAACTTGTTGATCCAAACTTCTTTCTTCTTATTATTTCTCAATTTCATGAACACTAGATATTGTTCCTTGTTACAATTAGGACAATACCAATTCATTTCAACTCATTTTTCAACATGTTCACTTCCATCATTGAGAATTTTTAAAAATTGATCAATTGACTAATTCATATTGCTTTCAACAAAGTCAAAATTTTGATTATTAATAGACATTATATACATATAATTACTTTTGTTACATTCATGAGATTCACTAAATCATAATTGGAATACTTTTCATCTCATATTTATCTTCCTTTATCAAATCTTTGTACTTAGTTACATCTAGCGGCAAACAGAGTTACACTTCTACAAGTTTCTTAACATGTGTAACCATATTTACTTGAAAAGTTTTCATCATATGGTGGTTCATAAGTTGCATTAATTAAAAATTGCATCACAAGGAATTACGCTATTGTTAAGTACAAACATACTTTTTTGATTGATTATTGCAGTTTTATTCTTGATACTTACAACACAATCAATGATTTTAACAACACCTTCCTTTTCTCCATGCACATGTCCACGTGGATGAGCTTTTGGACAAAAACCACGGGCTGTAACCGCTGCTGTCTGACCGATGGAGGTTCAACGCAAGCTCATTCAATGCAAACATTCATAAAAGTCCACTATCATAAAGATGGCTCCAAACGCAACTCCTTAGACTTCACAGATTTCAGGGACAACTCAAAAAAAACATCGGTGCACAATTCACCTAAGGCACCCGCTAACAAATTGTCAAACTTAATGCAAGAAGTTCGGCTGCAGCTCCATGTTCTTCAATGCAACAAAAATTAAAGTAAGCAAAGTATGATTTAGCAGCAGTCGACTGTGATCTCTAAAAAGTTCAGGAGCGACGCCAATGACTTGCAACTATACTCTACACTGCAAAGTTGCAAACACTAGAACAAAAATGCGGCCACGACACGAATTTGGCCCTATGATCTACAACTTAATAAACGAACAGGGACAACACAATTCAAACAACAATTTGTCTCTCACAGGGGCAGATCACCACACATGGGTGACATCAAACAATTCATTATGCAAATGCCTTTTCGACAAGTATTGATGGCACGGAGCATCAATACTTGTAGAAGCTTGTTTTGCTTGACGACCTCGCATTGTCAGACTTTTTCCGGTGTCTTCACACAGCATTAACAACAACCATGTCTTCAAGCCATGTGCACGTTCATGGTTTAGCCTCATGAAGCTGCACAACCCAATATTCACTAAGTCAAAAGTATTTATGGTTGTAAGGTCTTGTGACTGTTATAAAGGGACTTGATAGTTTATGTTGGGAATAATAATGGTTGCTTTTTGGAAGGTAAGCACTGAGATTACCGTTATACCAGTTCCATTTCACCAATATATTTTTATTAGTTCACAATCTCTGTTCAATTACTTTATCGGGTATGGTAAAATAGATATTTGCATAGCTATGTGTTTCAGTGTTCATTTATTATTATGCTCAGTTTCTGGAGTCGATTTCATAACAACAAATAATGAAATGACCAGATTATTTATTACAATCCCTATGAATTTTATATCCTCCCACATAGAGCTTCTCCTCTGATTGTTATATAACGATTTAAATAAACCCCAAAAATTATGTACCACTGAGTATTTGTCCTTTGCTACGTCCATATAAAACATGGAATATATTAAAATGCCACCTAATTAACAGTATTAACTCAAGGGCCTTAGGGCATGAAGCATCGCTACTTTTAGGAGTTTGTTTTGCTTGACCACCTCGCATTGTGATATTTCATGTGGTAAGTCTTCACACAATGTTAACAACCATGTGCGGGTTCATGGTTTAGCCCTTTCGGCATTTATAGTTTTAGTCAAAACTATTTATGGGTTATGCTTGTAAATTCATGAGGTCATGTGACTATGATTAAGGGATTTGACTGAAAATCTTCAAAAAAAATTCTTACATATGGTAACTATATATGTAATTATGTTTTGCATCACCTATCTTTTGACACTATCAATATACACTCCCAATTGTTTTTGGGAACCATAAATTTGAACATCAAAATTACCACAATGTGTAATTTACATTCATTTAATTAATCTTATTCATAATTTCAACTCATTTCACTTAAATACCGTTATAATATATCAGTTTGATTCCTTTAAATAATTGTCTTAATATATTTTTTAATACTTCAAAATAAAAATAAAACAAACCTTTAAAATATTAAAATTAAAATATAATCATTAAACATTAATAAACTTATAATTAATCTATTTAACTATGAATAATATAAATCTAAAACATATAACACACAATGAATATGCAATACCTTATAAACTAATATCCTTTATAACCCATTTCAATGAATTTGTCCGGTGAGAAAAGTTGGTTAAGAACGACAAAGATCTTAAAGTCGCTCTGTAATGATTAAATAAATTTATTGTTTTTAATTTAAAATTATTCACATCAATTTGACATAGCCAACCACCCTTTACTTATAAAATTATCAAACCAAAAAAACTAGGTAAATAAATATAATATTCTATAATATAAAATTAATAATATTTTTTAAAATTTGATATCAAAGAGATTACTAAATCTCTAATGCCTACAAAATATCGAACAAAAAAAACTATGAAGATAAAGTTAGCTTAGATTCATATAAAGCTAGATCTATCATGCATGGAGAGGGATCAAATCCTTTGAGGTGCAATCCTCTTCTTTTAGTGTAAAATTTGAGGAAAAGTTTTCACCTTGAGGGATTTGATCTTTCTAGGCGTATGATAGATCCGGTGTTAGATGGATGTAGGTTGATTCCTTTCGTGCAAAATCATAGAAAATCTATTGAACATCTAATTATTGTGACAATTTTAAATATGCTAAATATGTCTAAAATTAATCTAGTCATTCTAATTTTAAATTTGCTCAGTTACCTCAGTTTGTTGAGATGATAAATACTGTTAATAACTTTAATGATGAAATAAAAAATTTGAATGCAAAGTGACAATGTAATAGTGTCAAATAAAAGAAAATGTGAATAATAAGAATGTAGTCAATTATAAATAGTCTTCATTGTGGTTATTTCAAATTATTTTCTTCTACGATTCTTATTGTCATCCCTGTTACTTTTTCCATTTTTTCATATTCATTTATATGAAAGGGAAGTTGAAATCGTAAATCATGTGATCATTTCAAATTATTTTCTTCTACGATTCTTATTGTCATCCTTTTTACTTTTTCTATCTTTTCATATTGATTAGGGAAGTTGAAATCGTAAATCATTTAAATATTTAACTTGAGCTATAGTAGTAAACATCTTACCATGTCTCTCTTGCTCTCCAATATTAATAGGTTGAAC
This sequence comes from Pinus taeda, assembly GCA_000404065.3. Taxonomy (NCBI): domain Eukaryota; kingdom Viridiplantae; phylum Streptophyta; class Pinopsida; order Pinales; family Pinaceae; genus Pinus; species Pinus taeda. Next base: position 70,828 of record APFE030391433.1, on the reverse strand, counting down.
TGCTATAACGCAAAAAACAATGCACATTGTCAATCACTTTTTTATGCTCACATTGACATCAATGCACATTGTTAATCCAATCGCTTTAAAATTAATAAACCATCATACATCGTGTTACATCAAATAAAAATTCAACATCTACACTGAAATTTATGCATCTAATGCAAGCAATCAAATACTTTTACAAAATATCTACAGTAAAATCAATGCATCTAGTGCAAGCAATCAAATATGATTAAAAATCAACATCTACAATGAAATCAATGCATCTAGTGCAAGAAATTAAATACAATTCGAAATCAACATTTATACTATAATTAATGCATCTAATGCAAGCAATCAAATATAATTAAAAATCCACATCTACACCGAAATCAATGCATGTAGTACAAGCAATCAAATAGGATTAGAAAAAAGCATCTACACTAAAATCAATGCATCTAAGAAAAAATCAAATATGATTAGAAATAAACATCTACACTGAAATCAATGCATCTAAGAAAAAAATCAAATATGATTAGAAATAAACATCTACACTGAAATCAATGCATCTAGTTCAAACAATCAAATAGAATTAGAAATCAACATCTACACTGAAATCAATGCATATAGTGCAATCAAACAATATAAATTAACATCTACATTGAAATTAATACATGTAGTGCAAACAATCAAATAGGATTAGAAATGAACATCTACACTAAAATCAATGCATCTAGCGCAAGAAATATTCTTTCCTCCCTCCCTCTCCATCTATATTTATATCTCCCTCAATCCATCATTCTTTATCTTATTGTCTCACCCCCCCCCCCAAAAAAAAAAAAAAAACACACATGTTCATTGTCTCTCCATATCTATCCCCTTGTTTCCTTCTTCTCTCTATCTCTCTCTTCTTCTCTCTATTCACCTTTCATCTATATCTCTATTTCTCTTTGTCTATTTATATCACCCGCAAAACATACACAATATTTCTCCATATCTCTATCTCTCTCCCCACCTCTTCTTCCTTCCCCCTCTTTATCTTCCCCTTCTCTCCCTCTCTCCCCTCTTCTATCTTTCTTCCCTCCTACTCTCCTCTCTCCCTCTCTCTCCATGTCCCTTATCACTCCCTCTCTCTCTCTCTCTCTACCTTTCTCTCTCTATGTATTTCTTCTTACCTCCCTTTCTCCCCCTGTCCAACTCCAAATCTCTCCATATCCCTCTCTCCTTCTCTCTCTCAAGTTCTCTCTCTCTTCCTTCTTCTCTTTCCCTTTCACTCCCACCCCTCTCTCTCTCTCACACACACACACACACACATACATTATCTCCCTCCCTCTCTTCTCCTCTCTCATGTCCCCCCTTCTCTTCATATCTCCCTTGTCTTTCTATCTTACTCCAAACATACACACTCTCTTTGAATCCCTCCCAAATGTTACTCCTTCTCTCTCTCTCCAATTTTCTCTCTCTATGTCTTTATTCTTCCCTCCCTCTCTCCCCTTCTCATTCCATCTCTCTATCTCTCCACCTCTATTATTTTCTATTAATCCAAAGTTATTAAATTTAATAATATTAATACTATAATATGAATATTAGATTAATTATATTATTATTATTATTTAATATTATAAAAATATTTTAATGGTGTTTTTAACTTGGCATGAAACAAAATTAATCATAAAACTACATCCAAATAATATTTTCAAAATATTACATATTGACTTGGAAAATATTTATGTTTTTAAAAATCTTATATATCCATAAATATGGTTTTTCCTTTTAAAAGATATATTTTACAAATATTTAATAAAATAAATATTAATATTTTGGAGTATGATTTCATTCTTGGTATGAATTAACCTTTTTTCTTTTATTCAAGAAATAGTAATTGGAGTAATATATGTTTAAAATGTAAAAGAAAATGTTGAAGATAAATTTATGATCCATTCATATTCAAAGAGTAATTATTATATTCTCAAATTATTAGTTATTTCTAAAAAATAATTTTATGAAATATAATATAGTTATCTTCCAAATTTGAAAAATAAATTAATCGTCAAAAATACTTCCTTATTTTAATATTAACATCTATCCAACTTATAATGAATTTATGATAATGGAAATTCTTACACTGATAAATATAAACTACATATAATAACATCAAAACTCTTATGAGTGAAAACTTGTTCTTAATGACTATATGCTATTATTTATTAATATTGTTTACTTCTAATTATACTCGAATTCAAGCTTCTATGATCCATAATTTAATTTTCAAACAATTTAAGGAGAAATCACATTGGTAGATTTAGGTAGACGTGTTTCGAACCAACTCAACCATTGTGGTTCATCATCAGAACAAGATGAGAAATCTGATCGTAGTAAAAAATTAAATAGAGAATCAAGAAAAAACAACTAGATAACGACGATGTTTTACTAGATGAGAAAAAGTAATTTATTTAGAATTATTAATTAATTATTATTATTATTATTATTATTTTAATTATATATTAACGTTTCTTTATTCTAATTTCTTATAATTACATTATTATGGGATAATATTTAACTAACCTAACTCCTAAAATATAAATAATTATTATTTATCTATTTCTAACTACCTAATATTATATTATAATATAATCAAACTAACTTAACCATAAAATAGAAATAATTATTAATAGAGGAACAGAGAATGAACCAATGTCGTCATGTATTTTTGGAGTCGTTTTAATGAGTAAGAATACGTGGTTTGAAGAGTTCAAATTTAGAAGAGGAGAATAAGTAGGTTTTTGTAAATTTTAATATTCAAATGCATGGCAAATTCATTGTCCTAGTCTCATATACTAATTTGTTCAATTGGTATCTGACTTGAGTAGTGACCACCTTATTTTGACCTCATCTTTGAATAATTAGCAATCCTATGGACATGAGGTATTTGGCAATCAGATGGACATGGGAGTGCTCAAATAATTGAGCTATGTCCATTTAATTGTCAATATTTAGCCAATCAACAATTCTGATTATTGATTACTGTTTCGCTAAATATTCTGTAATTGAATGGACATAGGTGTGCTCAAATAATTGACCTGTGTATATTTGATTGTCAATATTTAACGAATCAGCAATCCATACAAAGATGCCCATCACATTATTATAACTAGTTTAAGCAGGTAGTATGTCTTAAAAATATTAATAATTTTTAATTTTTTCTAAATAGATTAACTACCTAAAACCCAAGACTTGAAAAATGAAAAACATATTAAAAGTAAGCCTACCCTTAAACATAACAAGAGTAAAGGGTGAAAACCTATCTCTTATAATAACCAAAAGTCTATCTCTTATAGCCACCAATTAAATAAATCCAAATATCTTGGCTTTTTTAATAACTTCACTAATAAATCAGCTCGCATTGGCCAATAATAGCTGGTAGTGACTGTCCCCAACTAATTTAACCGCTAAGTTATAATAAGCTTTCCCTGCTAATTTAACGTTTTGGAGATGTTTGCAAAGCATAGAACCAGAAATCTGTCGCTTTCTAAATTTTTCAGCCAACATTTCTAGATTGGAAAAGTAGGCTCTCGTAAGAGAAGAAAATAACAGCCGAGTAGAGTATAACGTTTAGTTTGCGACTTTTAGAATGATATCTCCCCTTTGCTTTAACTAATGGATTTTTATAACCAGTATATTGTTGATTCACGTTTTAAAGTCGATGACATAGCAAAGGCATTGTCTCATAATTAAAATGAAATGGATCAAATCACAATAATTAAATAAATATATACACAAAATAAATTAAACTCTATCTAATCATGGTTAAAAAAGGATTAAGTAAAAAATTATCTATTTTATTTTATTAAAGGGAAGAATTTACACTCGAATAGATCGTAATTACGTTAAAAAAAAAGGTTTTAAAGTGGAGAATTATCCATTTTATTTTAATAAAGGGAAGAATTTACAATCAAATAGAACGTAATTGTCTCGTACTTTCCATTAAAATGATTCCCCGGCAACAAATAATTTATATTAAACAAAAAACTGCCGTAAAAGAAATTAGAAATCGATGTGACGAATTACTATGCTACGCCTTGAAATAAATAATTTGTGGGGTCAGTGCATTATTATCAATTCACGTTTTCCAGCTCTTAAAGTGGATACATATTGAATTTAGTTTACAACTTTGGGAGCTGAAGGACTGCAACGTAACAAATGAATGCTGTTAATGGGGTTGATATCTACATATTTAGGAATAAATATGATGTATCATTCGATATTTGTGTCTTAATGGACATAACTTTTTACATGGAATATATTAGAATAAATGAAGCTTCCTTAAATAATTACTTAATTTATTTAAAATTAAAGTCACATCTTTTGTATAAATACATATATAATATGGTTTTATGTGGAATATTGGCTTAAATAAATATTTGCACCACTTAGACATTTAGGCATCTCACATTTATATTTATATTTAAGGTTCATGTAAAATGAATAAAAAATCAGTTTAAATAAATATTTGTATTACTTGATGTTCAGGTATCTCACATTTATATGTATATTTCAGGTTAATGTAAAAAGAGTCATACCACTTTCTAAATATTATTTATGATAATGGAGTCATACTCCTCAACCATGGCATCAATTCACATTGGTTGCTACACTGCTTCCTCTAGTAAGGATGGCTCAATCTCTACGCTTTCGCTCATTAGAGCCATGTAGCCAGTGTATCGCTCTAGTGACATCTTCCTGCACTATGATGTGGGTGCTCCCACATTCCTCTAGCATCATGCAATAACCTCTTAGCCTCTCTGGTGCGCTTTCTCCCATCTCTAGAAGTCTCTGCATGAGTGAGTATTTCCTCTCCTTGCTCCTCTGCATGTGGATGATCTAGATCATCATAAGGTTCCTGCTTTTGAGCTAAAATGTCCTCAACTACATGTAGCTGAACCTCCCTCTCAAGGGAACATCTCTTGGCCTTCTCTTCATCGAACTTCACATCTTTGTGAACCATTGTCATACTACTAGTTGCCAGGTACACCAGATAGTTATGAGGTGTAATATTGTACCCCATAGATATGCCCAACTCAGTTGTTGGCTCTATCTTTTTTCGTGCATCCTTGGTAACATCACAGTAGACTGATGAACTAAAGATCCTAAAGTGTGCCACATCTAGTTTCCTCCCTGAAAAAGCCTCTTCTGGTGTACTCATCCAGAGAATTCGATGAGGGATTTTGTTCTGCAAATAAATAACTGTGTTTCATGCTTCAGCCCACAAGTGTAATGGTAGGCCCTGATCATGTAACATCACTCATGCCACTCCCATAATATTTATGTTCTTCCTTTCAGCCACCACATTATGTTGTGGGTTATGAAGTGCTATCAACTCCCATCGAATGCCTTCTAAAGCACAGAAGTTCTTGAATTCATTCGACACATATTCTCCATCGTTATCGCTTATGAGAGCTTTAACTTTCTTACTAGTATATTTCTCGAAAAGTGCTTTAATTCAAAGCTTAGCGAATGTCTCATCTTTCTTTTGCATGAAGAAAATCCACCGCTTACGAGAAAAATCATCAACAAATATTACACAATACCCATGCTTGGTCGTGGATGCTATCGAGAATGGTCCACACACATATGAGTGAACTCAATCAAGGATCGTTTATGCTCGACTGTCTTTTTCATGAAAGGACAATTTGGTGTACTTCCCCAATCTACACTCTTTGCACGTGTCTCTCTGCTCTAGTGTACCCTTGGGAAGCCCTATAGAAATTTTCTACATGATATTCAAATATCCGTGGTGCAAGTGACCAAATCTTCTATGCCACAATTCACCGATCTCTCAGCTCTACACTTTCTCTGCTTTAGTGCTCAAGGCAGCGCAGTCTTCTATCTCCAATTTGTAGAGGTTCTTCACTCAAACCCCGATCCACTTCACCTCTCTTGTGGCTATGTGATGAAGGAAAGCCTTTCCCTTACTAAATATCACATCATAGCCTCGATCCTCCAACATGGCAATAGAAACCAAGTTCTTCTTCAAAGCCGGAATATACATGACATCTCTCAATGTGAGGGGAGAATCAGAATCCCTCTAAAAGGTAACAATATCGATGTTGGTCGCGTTATACCTCCCATCATTTCCCATCTCGATGTGCATCTCAAGTTTCTTCTCCTCCAAGTTACTGAAGATCTCTTTGTTGTCGATCATATGAAATGACGCTCCACTATCTAGGTACCACACACTACCCATCATCGATGACACCATGCAAGCGATGAGGGTGAAACCTAGTTCGAATTGTGAAGTAAGAGCTTCATCTGTTGCTCCTCTTGAGGGATTATTACTAGCCTTCTTGTGCGGACACTTTGTGGCGTAGTGTCTGAGCCCGTGACAATGAAAAAACTTTATTTTCGACATGTCCTTCTTCTTGCTTCCCTGACTAGAATTTGATTTGGAATGGGATGAATTCCCCTTCCCTTTCCTCGCCTTTTCAGCTAAGGCAAAGTTCTCCTCATCATGATGCTTTGATGAGTATTCGTCTTTGATGTTCCGCCGAATCTCTCACTGTACCAAGTTGGACCACAATTGCTCCCAATCTGGTAGCTTCTCCCTCCCATTAAGTGAGTCCTGGTAGTTGTGCCAACTCTTGGGAAGTCCTAGAAGTGTTAGGCTCACCAGATCGTCTTCTATAATAGTAACCTCGACACTTCCAAGCTCATCCTGACATTGGGTGAACTTGGTCACGTACTTCAGAATTGAGTTGCCCTTCTCCATCTTGATATTTCTGAGTTTTTCCTTCAGTGCCAGCTTCCTATGGTCACTACTATTTTGAAACAAGTACGTCAATGCCTTCCACATTACAAAAGGGAATTTCCTTACTGTGGATATTCGAGACAATATGATCTCAAACTCCTTCTAGGATAATCCTTCTCGCCTTTGCCACACACTTTTTCCATTTAGTCAGATCTTTAGCATAAAATTTTGGATTCTTAAGGATATCATGATCCACGAATCCCTTCAGCCCGTTGTCTTCTAACACTGCCTCCATCTTTTCCTTCCAAGCTATGTAATTCAAGCTACCCTCTAGGGCATACTCAAGTCTCAAACCATAGAACAACATCATGTTGACTCCAAAATATGAAACTACAAATTTGATTTCACCTGCACAACAAACTTTTATTCTCCTCTTCTATAGTGATTTGAGCTCTGATACCATGTATATATTTACTGTAGATTCAAACTGCATATATAATATGCTAAAACAAAAGATTTGAATCTACTCTACTCATTAGCGGAAACACAAATTGATCGGTGAAATCACAAAGCAAAAAAGGAAGAATTTAAATCACACATAACAGATTATTTTTCTGGGGAAAGCAATAGCTAAAAACCCCACTATTTGTATATTGCATTAACTAGAATATCTAAGAATAAAATACAATTCTTGTTCAACCCGAATAATCTCTACACAATTACAAATTATCTCACTGCTTCACAAACCAGTTCAAGCCAAAACTTAGCCAAATCTGTTGTTTTCCAAGCTCCTACTTCCTTACGCAATTTCCTAGGGAATTAGCCCATATTTAAGGGAAATTCCCCACTCATAACTGTGCAATCCATCCATAGGCCTTCATCTGATTGCATGCACCATCAGTTTAATTTAGATGATTTTACAACTGATAGTATGTTCTCCCTGAACTCTAATCTCAATTAGGTCTTCATCTGAACTGACATGCATGAGCTATTTTGAGTGAATTATCAATTATTTGATTGATTGCTACATGTGAATTAAATCCAATTTAATTTACTTGGCTAATCACTAGTTCCTCCAACAATTAGAACTATTTTAACTAAATTTAACTCAGTTAAATTGAATTAATAATTACAACTCAATAAGAACTCAAACTAGGCCCCTAAAATTTAAGGATCACTCTCCATGACTCTAGATAGACTTCCAAATCGAATATATTGAGCCAACTAAGTCAACTTAACTTAATTAACTGCTACAAGCTGCTATGAGAATAAAATTAAAATTTAATTCATAATTTAATTCAAGGAAAAATTAAATTAGGATTTTCTTGTTGTTATTTTTAACAAAAACGAGTATACACACCAAAAATGATTTTTTCACACTCTATTCATTCACAAATATTATACAAATATATAGTTGGATTAAGATCCAATAGATTCCAAATATGAATAAGGAAGTTGAGATATTCTCTCAACATAATCCCAAACCAACTCTAAATTTACCATTTAAGAATTATCTCCAAGTGCCTCCCTTAATGCTTACATGTCAAAATTAAACACAAAATACAATATAGAAAATACATATTACAACAAGAAATTGATCTTTGCCTGCCCAGTATTCGTCAGAACTCATATCCACTCTGGAATCTCGCAAACACTGCTCTTTCTTCACCACCACATTTTCGAGATGTCACTTGAACTCCATTTAATCATAAATGACTCTAACCATCTTTGACGAACTTTGTATAATGGACGTTTCTCGATCTCCTGAAGGAAAATATCGATACTGGACCACCCTATGAACAAACTCCCATATATCAAAATGCAGCGAACTACACTTTTGATAGTTGTATAGGTGAGTTGTCTGATTATTGGGCATATTCAGCAATCAATTAAGCAACAAACCTTTCTACATACAAGAATCTCATAAATTGACCTATAACTGATGCTCTTAAACCCTGAAGCACAACAAGACCCATCAACGTATAACAGACTCACGATTAAATTAGCGATTTGTTCTCTTAGCACTGAATAACTTTGAGAACCACTATTTTAAATTGTGCTAAGCTATTCAATAAATGATCTTCATATACTATAATGTTTGCACACAAAATAAATAACTTTACCACAATTACCTACAAGAGAATGTGCCAAGAATTTCCCTCATAGAATCTAGTGATTGAACCAAATAAAAAATTATCAGCCAAGGGGTATCTCATTTCGCAATTGTCGTCCTTTGCATTTTTGACAATCAAGCTATGGAATATGCCCTTTGCCACGAGGAAGTCCATGATTCTAAAGAGGCATGAGCCATCGAAAGAATCTCTAGGAGGCCTCACTATGATTTTGTCAAGGGTGGTGTGAGGATATTCACACGCAATCATATTCAAACCAATGCTCTCCCAGTCTGGTTCACTGTATTTCTCAATAGAAGCTATAGTTGAGTTTGTCTAACTTATTGTGGAAGTTGGGAATACTTTCCTTCTTCAAGGCCAAAGATGAAAAAATATTGCATGGTTCCACATAAATTCTTGCAGCTCAAGGCAGGCTCTACACATAGTTTTGTGGCTTAAACGCTAGTTTGCTACTAGATGTGTTGTTCATAAAAAACAACGATGTTCTTTATCAACAAATCCAATCCACAATTTGTGTGATCCGCTGGCAGCAAAAGGAAGATCTACATAAATATTGACCAAAAAAATATTTGGTTCTGAGACCTAAGTGCAGAACTGAGTGGCCTCTATATCACTCACTTCTAATATCCTCCTTGCAAGCCAGATGAAAAGAGAATCTCTAGCGTTTTGAGCACGAACTCTATCCAACTTCAAATTCCACTAAAATTCATATACAATCTCACACTAAAACACACTGAAATTATTACACACGTATCCCTGACCTTTCATATTGCTGGGCCTCTCATGACCTAGGTCATCCCATGAGGGGAGCTAGGCCCAAAAGGCTCTAATTCCAACAAAGAAACCAATATACACATAAAAAATATTTTTTCAGACTCTATTCATTCACAACTATTATACATATATATAGTTGGATTGAGATCCAATAGATTCAAAAGATGAATAAGGAAGTTGAGATATTCTCTCAACATAATCCCAAAGCAACTCTAAATTTACCATATAACCATTATCTCCAAGTTTTAATTTGAAAATTTTAATTAAAATAAAATAGTTAACATTACCTATGCTCTTTTTAGCTGAGTTCTATAAATATAATAAGTATTCCACTAACTAAAATGTCCCTCCCATATAAAATATGGCTCTGCCAATTCATTTAGGTTAACTGAAATGGATTTGCTAATTCATTTAGCTTAACTAAAGTAAGTAATTTGTTGTAGATTTGATCGAATTAATTAATATACCATCAATTAATCTGTGTCTCCATGCGAGCGTGGAAGGACCCTAATCAAAAGTGGTATGACCATCCATACCTGGCCACAGACGACACAATCAGTACAGTCCTCGACCGTCGGCCAGCAGAGTGGTGCACGACCTTAGACTTGACAGCTGGGTCTAGCAAGTTTGTAGCGAAGCGTAAGAAGGAAGAGGCCAGACTAAAGATGGAACAGTTGGTTGAAAAGAGGAAGAAAGAGGATGAGGGCAAAGCCCAAGCAAAACGCGCTACCAAAAAGTAGAAAGAAGGGCAGGAAGAAGAGGAGGAGCGCAACTTTGACAGGAGTTAGAAATCTCATTCCCCAGAGACAGAATAGGAAGAGTAGTGATCTGAATAGGGAGGAGCAGACCCAAAGACTACTCCATTCTGGATTAAGCGCAATAGGGAGTAGGAGAAAGTGGGGTTTCAAAATAAGTCCAAGGCCAGCAAAACGTCCCTCGACCTAATCACCTTGAGTGATTTGAAAGACATTGGCAATGGTATGAGGGATGTGACCACGGAACTGTTGTAGCAGTTCGAGCAGCAGCAACAACAGGCCTTGGGTGCCATTCAAACGGGTCTGCTTGATCTGCAGAACCAAGCATCACAAGTACAAACTAATGTGGGGCGAAGCAGTGTAGCATCAACTAGTTTGGCGCCTGGAACTTTAGAGGCAGTAGAAATAGTGTGCACACTATATCCCCGGGCCATAGCATTTCCAAATGGAGCGTTGACTATAGAAGCAGAAGGTGACAGGGCCACTATCAACACCCTTAAGAGGGTTGGGCTAAATTTGGTCGCACTTCCAAGTGAAGCCCTTCACACCTTGCAAGATGGTGTGATCGCAGAACTTTGAGCTCAGGAACAACGTGCCCTAAACGTTATCAGTGAGCAGAAGGTGAACAACGCTCAGTTGGCTATACAGAATAATTTTGTCATTGATCTTCTTAGGCCCACCATGGAAAAGAATGAGTACATGACCAAGGTGGTGGCTGAGGCATGCTGGACTTTTCTAGAGCTGGATATTCTTGAAGATGCGCTAGTGGATGTGAGAATTCGGAAGCTTGTTTCCAGAGTGCGTGAATTGAGAAAAAAGCTAGATAAGGTTTAGTTACAACTAAATCTTAAAATTACAAAGCTCGAGTTGAGGGCTCAGCCTTCGACTCCACTAGAGGTTAAAGAGAAACGCGCGGCTGCTGTGAAAGATGTAGTAGCAGCTGTAGATGCCGCAGTGAAGGATTGCATTGCGTGCTTCGAGCAGTCGCTTGATGTAGTCACCAGCCTATAGGAGGATCCCAATGTGCAGAGGTTGGAAATAGAGGCATAGGAGCTGTAGCAGAGATATGATAAGGTTAAAGCAATGGCGTGCACCGTCACCATTACACAAAGGTTAGCAAAACTGCAGGAAGTAAAGGCGCCTAAAGAATAGGTGGATGCAGCTCAGTGCGAGGAGAAAGTACTGAAGGTGAGATTGGGGCCTTGGCTAGATGAAGCGTATGTGCTCACGACCACCATTGAATTTAAACTGGCTAGTCTGTAGGAAACATAGTAGAAAATGTAGGCAGACAGTGTGTAGCCAGCAACAGAGAAGTTGGTCGAGCAGGTGAAGTAGGTGGCAACACATTGCACCGCCAAAGTCGCAGCGTTACAGGTGGAGCTGGGAGGTCTTCACGACAAGATCTCCACACCAGCAGAGTGAATTGAGGGTGAGTCACTAGATTTGTGTTCGGGGCCTATTGGGAACAGGTCCTCTGGGGCCAATTTTGGGGCTAAAGGCCAAAATTTTGTATAAATAAGATAAAGTCTCCACATTTTATGGTCACGGAGTGTGAAGATGTAAACAGTCAAAAAGGGTTTTCCGCCCTTAGTTTAGATAGTTTGTGTCGGCTTGATGAGATCCGCCCGTGATCCATGGACAATGGGATTGTATAAAAAGGGAGTCTTAGAAGAGTCTAAGGCAAGCTTTTGGTAGAGATATAAGTAATTTTTTGGGTCTGTGGAAGCTAAGAGCAGAGAGTCTTAGAGTAGGAAGAGGCTTTCTAGCTGAGTGTGCAGAGGCCTAGGGTAGAAGTCCGCAGCTGAGTGCACGGACCCCTACAACTATGTGCACAGGGTAGTCAGAGTCTGTACTCGAAATCTTGATTATCAATAAAGAGAAGTATTCTGGAATTACCTATGTATTTTACTTCTATTAATTGCGTGCGATTATGTTACTTTGAACATTGGGTTTATGTTTTAATGTTATTCTGGTGCGCGAATCTATATGTTTCTCTTTGTTATATGAACACAAGAAAAGATATATGTTTACGCGAAGATAATCATAATTACATGTGAAGACTATACAAAACTGAGATAACCTGAGTAAATACAGAAGTAAGAATAATCATAGAGGTGTGTAAGTTCCTGATCTATCTATTTAGGGTATGCAAAGGATGATCGGAGGCTTTTGCGAGGGTTTTAAGGCCGAATAAGAGAAGTACTTAGATAAGCCCTAAAGGGCTTATAGGTTTGCGTGAAGGAAGGTTTAGGGTATAAAAATGATATCACAACCATCCCATGGTGTAGAAACTTGGTTCCTGCATCCCCCCATACTGCTTCGGGTGAGACTTCAGTCTGCGCTTTGCGGATTGATGTCGAAAGGGCTAGTAGTGTAGGGATTTGCTTGGCTACTTAATGCTAAACCTAGGTTAGGGCCCATCAAGCCAACATAGATCATCCAACTTGATCAGACATGCGTACCAACCATTGGTGAACCTCAAGATGTGATCATCCAACTATCTCATGACGTCTGAGTTCACCAATGCATAAACATTGTTGTTGTGGACATACCAGAAGCATATGGCTTACTACTCAACAGAGACTGGTCTAGAAAGTTGAATGGATACTTTGCTACAGATTGGTCACACTTGTGGCTTCCGTATAAGGGAAAAACAATCAAATATGGGTGTTATCTGAGGCATAACATCACTCCCATCAATGGCGAGAACGAACTATTGGCCTTCGCTGAGCCCATGTTCGGAAACTGCCTCTTGGAAACAACACTAGGGTGTTATCTTGAATAGCTAGCTCCAACCCCACTAGACATGCAGTTGGGTCTCCTTCCTTGCCCAACTAACGGAAATGAAACTTGTAAAACACATTGTAACATTAGTAGCAATAGCAATAGTAGTAGCAGTAATAGCAATAGTACAAGCGCGTTGAACAGTCCGTGTACAGATGAGTTGTGGACCATGTATTTTGATGGATCAAGGAAACAAGATGGCTCTGGATTTGGGTGTGTCTTGATTGACCAAAAGCATAGGAAACACTTGATCTTGAGTCGCTTGGAGTTCGAGTGCACAAACAACATTGTTGAATACAAAGCACTCAGGTTGGGCTTGCAAAAGGCTATTAGCATTAGCGTTGTTGCACTCAAAGTGGTAGGTGATGCAGACATTGTGGTACGATAGGTACATGACACCATACACTGTTTATCACTTCATCTCAAAAGTTACCAGCAAGAGGTATGGTGACTAATCTCTAACTTCCAAGAATTCAATATCATTGTTGTGCCAAGAACGTGTAATCCAGCTGTCGATACCTTAGCAAACGTTGATGCTAGCATGTTATCACTTAGGGATATATTTACTATTGAAATTGTGTTTAATCCTTCTATCCCTGATAACATAATTAATCTACGTGCTTTTGGTGATGATCAATAGATACTTCACTTCATGGAAAACGTTGATTCCTTCAAGGATGTAGCGACTGATGAAGATGAGCATGAGCAGTCCCTGCAAGCTACAACTGATTAAAAGAAAGGTAACCTCATCCCCAAGGGTGTGGTTTCTCTCAAAAGGGTCAAGGGTCAAGAAATAGCAAAAGCCACAACTCCACCATGATGAAGGAACAGATCAATCTTGGAACAGACTACTATCTAGATTTCGTTAATCTCAGTCGTGTCCTTCAGCACGCGAATGTCTTTGGTCGTGTCGATGATGCAGTCCATTAGTCCCACATAGCACATCACGTGGTTGCGTTCGATGGTATCATAGAACTCCAATGCAATCGTGTTGCGCAAAAACACTTCAGTCTGCATGTGGGATATAATGATCTGCGGAAGCTAGAGTGTGTCCGCCTATGTGTCGAATCAGTTCCTATGGGGTTGCTTTGAGAATGATTTGAATTTAATGCCCAATTTTTCCAACTGTGCATTGTAAGCATTGAGAAAATCAGGCCGGACTTTCTTTGTAGGATGTTTGACACAAATGCTCAGTACTGCTACAACAACCACTTCCAAGAAATGCTACGTACTCTGTAACAGAGTCGGCTGATCTACCATAATTTCCATCCCGTTAGATTGCATGTGCAAAAATGGCGAAACGAATGTGTGCATGAAACCCAGAAAATGCCGCTCGTTTTCCATATTGATTTCATTATGATTAGTTGTGTCTTCAAAATCGAAAGGAGACAACACCGTGGGATACTTGTGAAACAGTTTCTTGAAGCCTTGATGGCGTTCTTCTGGTTTCTGGCTGTCAAAAACAACTTTGAGTACACACAGTGGAATCTAATTCTCCAATTTGAGAATGTTGTTGTTAATAAAGATGTAAATCTTACTTAAACTGATCATGTCACAGTCTTCTCTAGCAGGCGGGTTGTAGAAGAAACTTAACAAAAAATATGCATCTATGGCCATCATTAGAGCAAAGTTCTTGCAGTACCTGTCTCCCCTACTAATTATATCGCAGTCACAAAAGAACTCAATTCCCTGGAGCGTCCCTTCAATCTTTGCAACTATGTCATCCAAGCTCTTACTGTGTTTCTACAGGGTGGTGGCTACAGACTCAACTTTGTATGCTTCTGCTGTTGATATCTTCAGCTCTGGATATTGATAACAACCACCTCCCACATATGATGATCAAAATCTGTGTCCAACTTATAGTGGTGGTAAGGAACCAAGGACATAAAAATAGGAATGTAGGCACCTCGATTCATATTCATGAGAGGTGTAGCCACACATGGAATCAAAACCACGTTTGCTACAGATTCCCTGTTATCGATCATAACTTTAACTTATTCAATCCAATCCACCGGAAACACTAACTCTTTTAATTTCCCTTCCGCCATCACTATAGTGATCTCAATCTCATCTAATCTAGTGAAGCAGAGCTCTATTTCTTTTGAATGTCCAAATCAACAAGGAAGGAGCTATCAAATCTTTAATATTCATTCTGACTGCACCTGCGCATATATATAGTGCTAGCCCGGAAACTCTAAAAGAGAACGGATTGTAAGCCATTGGTTCCTTTCTTCAAAGTTACTCTAAACAGAGAAGAAGAAAGGATGAAAGCCCACATTATTATTCTTATGCTACATTTCCCCGACATTTTTTCTAAATTAGAATGAAACATTGTCTTGATATGAATGAGAGGAACAGAGAATGAACAAAGGTCTTCATGTATTTTTCGAGTCGTTTTAATGAGTAAGAACATGTGGTTTTAACAGTCCAAATTTGGAATAGGAGAATAGGTATGTCTTTCTCAATTTTAATATTCAAATGCTTTACTTAAAGGAAGATCCATTGTCTAGATCTCATACACCAATTTGTTCAATTGATATCTGACCTGAGTAATGACCACCTTATTATAAAGTTTAGGCTAGTAGCATGTATTAAAATTGTTAATAGTTAGTCATTTTTGTATTTAGAGAAATAGGTTAACAACCCAAGACCCACAAGCATGAGGCATGGAAGGAGTGAAAGCCTATCCCTTATAATCACTAACAACATATCTCTTATAGCTACTAATTAAATAAATCTAAATGTCATTTTTTTTTAATATCCACAATGATAAATCAACTTTTATTGTTGGAAAGGAAAAGGAGACAAGACTGCGACACTTCTATTGATCACACACAACTTGATTATTACAATGAATCGGATGAAGGGTATTTAACCTTTTCCAAGTAGCGACTCGCCTAAAATAACTTGACATGCACACACACTTAACTCAGTTAACTCTCACTCTAAATGTGGACTGCACTCAACTCTGTATCCATCACTGAACTTGACTCAACGCTCAACACTCAACACTCAACACTTAGTTATTAATATAACTATGCCTACTAGACTTACAATAGATATTGACTCAATTATCACTCAAACATGCATGGTGGTCTATGTCTCACCTAGGCTTACAATGACTCAAGACTTTCACAATTTTACATTTTATTTTTCTTTTCTTCCAAATTTTAAATCCTTGAAATTGCTTCATTCTCTGTTGCGGGTTCTTGTCGTAGGATCCATATTCCTTTACTCGCTGTTACTTCAATATTTCTTTGACTTTTCTTGAATTTGTGTTGAAACACAGTATGATCTTGTCTAGTACACTTTCCTCTTCAAATATACGTTCAACCATGTACTTATACCAAAAAATTTCATCTTTAAACTATCTTATTTTCTTTGCTTCTTGTGTTTCATATTCCTGACTTTCTTTCTACCATATTTCTTGAAAGCAGAATCTTATCTCTTCTTGAATCCATTGCTGAAAAATGGTTTCAATGCAGTCGTCTTTGTCTTTCATATCATTATTTTCACTTTCATCATCAGGTAATGGTTCTTTTTTCCTGTATTTTGCACACCCAATATCATTATCACCATTTCATTCAATTCTTTTATTCCAGCTGCTTCTTTAACACTCACAACAATTTCTTATATTGGCTTCTGAATCCATTCTTCAACGAGCTTCAAATGTGCATCAAAATTATTAACAACCTTGCTTTCAACTTCTTTGCCCATGTTATTCTTAACACCTACATATTAAAAAGAAATGTTAAAAACATCTTTAATATGACTCCCTTCAGTGAGAGCCTCCTCCTCTACATTTGTGTTAGGTCCCTATACTACTAGTGTAACCCCTTATTGTTAGCATTGCAAGCCCCTTATTATATTGTTGTGCCCATGTTGTCCCCATATTGTTATTACTGTGTCCCGTAGAAGCCCAATATTTTTATTGTTGTGCCCTGTAGAATCCCAATATTGTTATTGTTGTGCCCTTACATTATTATTGTTATGTCAACTCTGATTATACATGACCCCTTAGACTCCTATATATAGAAATGAGGTCTTGCCATTTGTGGCATCCAAGAATTGTTCATTTGTGTAATGTAAATGAGGTTTCCCCCTCGAAGAGCCTGATTTTGAAGTCGTTCGTCTATATTTTCTATCTTTTTGTGAGCTAGTTTCATAACATTTGGTATCATAGCTTTGGATTCTAGGGTTTCGCTGCTCCAAATAGGTTATCGTGAGATTTTCGCTATAACTTTTTCTCAGCAGCATTTCAGAAGATAAAAAAAAAACCCATTTGAGCCTAATGCGTTTTGAACCTCAAGTTCGAATGTCAGATCTTGTCTCGCTATATTTTCAGATATATGATTTGAGGAAGTTAGGGTTTTTGCAAGCTCTAGAATTCCATCTCAAACATGTCATCACGGAATTGTCGCTATAATTTGTTTCTACGAAGGTTCAAACTCTGGAATTAAAACCCATTTGAGCTGAAATATTGATGAAGCTCGGGCATGAATTTCAGATATTGTTTCATTATATGTTCGGAGATATGGTCCAAGATATTTAGGGTTTCTACAGGCTCCCGAATTACACCCCAAATAGGTGACTGTGGAAAAATCATCATAACTTTCTCTCTGAGCATCAGATTGAAATTTCGTAAGAATTTATAGAAAGAGGACAGACTTTAATTTGTTTTGTATTGTTTTCAGATCCAAAGGTCTAAGAAGGGATACATGGCACTTCGTACAAGTTCTCTCTACTGAAAAAGTATATAATTAGGTCATCTTGGGAAATTGGGCATAACTATTTCTTGGAGAATCCAATTTTGATAACACTGGTGGCATTGGAAAGAGGACGTGGATGGCTAATACAATTTACAAGTTCAAACCTTGGAGATCCAAAATTATAGAGATACAATAGATTCAAGATCGAGCTTCTAAAAGAAAGAAAAAGAATGACCCGAATCAAGAAAATAGAAACACCTAGTAAGAAAAATTGGATGGATGATTTGAAGAATGTGATTGAAGCTAAGATAAATAGTTTTATATGTTGCATGGAGCTAATATCAATTGTAGGGAAGCAGATTTGGAGAAGGACATGGAAGATTTGAAGAAAGACATGGAAGGTTTGAAGGAAGTTGGGGTAAAGATGCTACAAGAAAGGCATCCTAATGATAAAAAGGTAGTAGAGGAAACTTGTGATGAGAAAAAAAAATGTTAATCATGATTTCATAGAATCTAACATTGGATTGAAGACCCACTGTATTCCAAAGATCGATATGAGGAAGTTTGATGGCAAGGATCCCATAACATGGATACTACAAATGGAGAAATATTTTGATCTACATGATGTGCAACTGTTACAAAAGGTACATATTGCATATTTATATTTAGAACCGAATCAATTTTTATGGTATAGAGGGCTTTGTTCTCGTGAACTTCTTGTCACCTAGTCAATTTTCGTAGAGGAAATGATAGCACATTATGAGGATACAAAGAGCAACACCTTCTTTAGCCAATTAATAAATCTCAAACAAAAGGGTTGAATGGAAGAGCACACTGAGGACTTCCAAAAATTGAATATAAGGTTAAATGATATTCTAAAGAAGTAGAGGATTGATTTCTTCATATGGAATTTAAAGGATAACATTCAAATTGAGGTTCGTCTTTGGGAACCTAATTCATTGGAGAATGCATATAGGTTGGCAAGAAAAATTGAAAGAAAAATTATGGAAATAAGGAAGCCTACCACTCATAACTATAAAGATGGAAGTGTTGTTTCTCCTAGCCTTTCACCACCTACAAGGTTGAGACCACAACAATTGGAATAAAAAAGAGCAAAATGGATTTGTTACAATTGTGATAGAAAATACACTAAAGGTCATAAGTGTGCTGAGAAGAAATTAATTTACATAGATGGGGAAGAGGAGCAACAAAAGGAACAAGAAATGTTAAAAGAAGAGGATATACACCATGAACCAATCCCAGAGAAAGAAGAAATGAAATGACCATATCTTGTAATGCATTGACAGGAATTACCACTCGTCAAACTCTCAAGATAGAAGGGCATATCAAGAAGGAAAAGGTAACAATGTTGATTGATTCGGGTAGTACCCATAATTTTATTCATTATAAGATAGCTAAGGAATTGAATTGCTTCCTATATTCAACACCAAAGTGTCAAGTAATGGTTGCAAATGGAGGAACCATAAATTTCTCTGTAAATTCCCATAATATCAACCTATCCATGGGATAATATGTCTTGAATAGTCCAACGCTTTACATTCCAATGGGTAGTGCGAATGTTGTACTAGGAGTTCAATGGTTACAATCATTGGGTACGATAGATTTTAATTTTCATGAAATTTTCTTGAATTTTTTTTTGGAAGGAAAGGAAGTTGAATTAATGGGTATCGTAGGGAAGCCGGGAATGATAATCAACTCTAACATCATGACAAAGCTTCTAAATAAAGAACAACATGGCGAAATTGCACAATTATGTTCACTAGAGGTACCCACATCAAAATCATCTATTTCTCCAGATCTCCAAAAAGTTTTGGACAATCATTCCAAGTTATTTTAGACTCTCAAAGGCCTCCCACCTATTCGTGATCATGATCATGCTATTCATTTGATTCTAGGAAGACTTGTCAAAAAAACATGGGTGCGCCATTAACCTAGGTCACCCACCAACAAATTGTTAAACTTAATGCAAGAAATCCGGCAGCAGCTCCATGTTCTTCCATGCAACAACAATTAAAGTAAGCACAATATGATTTAGCAGCAGTCGACTGTGATCTCTAAAAGGTTTGTGTAGGAGTGATGCCAATGACCTGCAACTATACTCTACACTGCAAACACTAGAACAAAAATGCGGCCACGGCACGAATTCGGCCCTCTGATCTACAAAATAAACCAACTAGGACAACACAATTCAAACGACAATTTGTCTCTCACGGGGAAGATCACCACACTTGGGTGACATAAAACAACTCATTATGCAAATTCCTTTTCGACAAGTATTGATGGCATGGAGCATCAGTACTTGTAGAAGTTTGTTTTGCTTGACCACATCGCATTGTAACACTTTTTCTGGTGTCTTCACACAGCATTAACAACAACCATGTCTTCACGCCATGTGCACGGTCATGGTTTAGCCTCATGAAGCCGCGCAACCCAATGTTCATTAAGTTTTGATTCAAAAGTATTTATGGTTGTAAATTCGTAAGGCCATGTGACTGTGATAAATGGATTTGATAGTTTATGTTGGGAATAATAATGGTTGGTTTTTGGAAATTAAGCACTAATATTATTGTTTTACCAGTTCCATTTCACCAATATATTTCTATTGGTTCACATTCTCTGTTCAGCCACTTTATTGGGTACGGTAAAATAGATATTTCCATCGATATGTGTTTCGGTGTTCATTTATTATTATGCTCAGTTTCTGGATTGGATTTCATAACATCAAATAATGAAATGACAAGATTATTTATTGCAATTCCTATGTTTTTTATATCCTCCTGCTTAGAGCTTCTCCTCCTGTTGTTATATGATGATTTAAATAAACCCCAAAAATTATGTACCACTGAGTATTTGTCCTTTGCTACATCCATATAAAACATGGAATATATTAAAATGCCACCTAAGTAGCAGTATAAACTCAAGGGTCTTATGGCATGGAGCATCGATACTTTTAGGAGTTTAAACATGGAATATATTAAAATGCCACCTAAGTAGCAGTATAAACTCAAGGGTCTTATGGCATGGAGCATCGATACTTTTAGGAGTTTGTTTTGCTTGACCACCTCGCATTGTGATATTTCATGTGGTAAGTCTTCACACAACATTAAAAACCATGTGCACATTCATGGTTTAGCCCTTCAAGCCTCATGACAAAATGTTCATAGTTTTGAGTCAAAAGTATTTATGGTTTATGGTTGTAAATTCATGAGGCCATGTGACTATGACTAAGGGATTTGACTGAAAATCTTCTAAAAAATTCTTCAATATAGTAATTATATTTTGCATCACCTATCCTTTAATTATCAATTTACACTCCCAATTGTTTATTGTTTTTGGATGATGTCATGAATTTGAACATAATTACCACAATGTGCAACTCACATTCATTTAATTAATGTTATTCATGACTTCAAACTCGTTTCACTTAAATACTTTATAATATATCATTTTGATTCTTTTAAATAATTGTCTTGAATATATATTTTTTTTAAATACTCTTTTTTAATACTTCAAATTAAAAATAAAACAATTTTAATATATTAAATAAAAATATCATCTATTTTAACATTAATAAACTTATATGTAATTATTTACTAATCGAATTTTATAATAATTCTAAAATAATATAAACACATCGTGAATATGAAAATCTAAAAGACAATACTCTTTCCAACCTAATATCCTTTAGTAAAATTATTTACAGCCAATTTGACATATTTCATGAAAGAAAAGCTTTCTAAGAACGACGCTTTGTAAATGTATCTTAAAAGTCGGCTCTGTGAATTAATTAAATATAATTTCATTTATTTTTAATTTAAAATTATTCACAACCAATTTGATGTGGCCACCTCTTTTGTTTATTAAAATTATCAAACCAAAAAAACTAAATATAAATTAATAATATTTTTCAAAACTTGATATAAAACAAATTATTAAACTCTAATTTCAACAAAATATCAAACTAGGAATCAAAAACTATGAAGATAAAATTAGCCTAGATCCGGCGCGGAGAGGGATCAAATCCTTCGAGGTGCAAACCTTTTTTTTTAAAGTAAAATTTGAGGAAAGGTTTGCACCTCGAGGGATTAGATCCCTCTCGGCGCATGATAGATCCGGTGTTAGATGGATCTAGGTTGGTTTCTGTCAAGCCCACGAGTCACGGTGTGTTTGGCGAAGGGCGCACGATGGGCTAGCAAGTGACGAGCTGGAGGTGACCGGCGAGTTGGGCTTGCCCGCACGGTCTGACGAGTCGGGTTGAACAACGGAGGAAACAAGCGAAGGGGCGCGCCCGCACGGTGCGACGAGCTAACCGAACATAGGATACAAGCCAACACGTGAAGCGAAAGTCATCTTGAAAAAAGACTAAGTGTCGGGAGTATTGGCGAGTTTATATGTGGGGGCAGTCTCACACAGGGGCACCCACACCATGGGCCAATGCGACGAAGGGGCGAGTTGGACAAAATGGTGGGTCGGCTTGGTTAGTCGATGCCCCAACTGATGGGCCAACTGCCGTATAAGTAGGGCAACGAGATGGTGGATAAAATCAATCAAGTGAAGTTTCCAAGTGTTCATCCGAGCTAAGAGGGTAAGCTACTTAGGGAGACTAAGATTTGGCAAAGTGCAAGTGGACTCTTGGGCCGAAGCACAGAGCCGCATCAAATGTAGGAAAACAAAACCGCAGGTTGTGCGAAGGTGTTCGGTCGAGGGCGTGTGAGGGCGTCGGCCTGAACGATTGAACGGGCAAGAGCGTTTGTTTGAACAACTAAACGAGTGAAGTTGTGCGAGGGCATGTGAAGGCGTCGGTCTTAACGACTGAACGAGCGAAGTCGTGCAAAGCGTTTGGGAGAGGCATGTGAAGGTGTCAGTCTGAACGACTAAGCGGGTGAAGTCATGCGAAGGCGTTTGGGCGAGGGCGCACGAAGGCGTAAGTCTAAACGACTGAATGGGCGAAGTCATGCCAAATCATTCAGGTGAGGGCATGCGAAGGTGTCGGTCTGAACGACTAAATGGGCGAGGGCATTTTAGGGCGCCAACTTGAATGACTGAATGGGTGAGGGCGTGCAAGGGCGTCTGCTTGAACGAGTTGAGGGCGTTCAGCTGAACGAGCAAGGGCGTTCGGTTTAATGAACCGAGGGCAAATGAGGGCGTTCGGTGAAATGGTGAATGACATGTTGAACGAAGGAACAGTGTGACAGTGAATGAGTTGCAATGGACGATAGAACCGGTGGGCACTCCAAACGTTTGTTTGGGTAGACCAAACGGTGCAGACCGGGTTGCACGGTTGAGACAAAGATTGTACAAAGGAAACTTAGGGTTTCCTGCAAAGACTGTAAAATTGTATATTTTGTGAAATATTGTTATTATCGGGTAGACTCATATTTCATGGAGTTGACCCTCCCATTAAAATATCCATTGTGCATATGTGTAAATGGTAATAACGATGAAGATGATTAATGGAATGTTTCTATTGTGTATGTGAATGTATACTTAAAAAATTTGAAAAGTAAACTAAGTATAGAAAGTAGGCGTAGTCCACACTTACAAGTATTGTTAAAAAGAAAGTGGGTGGTGGTGCTGCATACCCCATCATGTGGTTGGAAGAGTATCGCCAGGGTAGGTGCGTGACAATTTCAGTCGTGCACGATCACATAAAATTTGGTGAACATCTAATTATTGTGACCATTTTAAATATGCTAAATATGTCTGAGATTAATCTGGTCATTTTAATTTTAAATTTGCTCAGTTACTTCAGTTTGTTGAGATGATAAATACTGTTAATAGCTTTAATGATGAAATACAAATTTTGAATGCAAATTGACAATGTAATAGTGTTGAATAAAAAAAAATGTAAATAATAAGAATGTAGTCAATTATAAATAGCCTTCATTTTGATCATTTTAAATTATTTTCTTCGACGATTCTTATTGTCATCCCTGTTACTTTTTCCATATTTTCATATTGATTTATATGAAAAGGGAAGTTGAAATCATAAATCATGTGATCATTTCAAATTATTTTCTTCTGCGATTCTTATGTCATCCCGGTTACTTTTTCCATCTTTTCATATTGATTTATATGAAAAGGGAAGTTGAAATCGTAAATCATTTAAATATTTAACTCGAGCAATAGTAGTAAACATCTTACCTTGTCTCTCTTTCTCTCCAATATTAATAGGTTGAATTACTATAACAAAAAAAACAATGCACATTGTCAATCATTTTCTTATGCTCACATTGCAATCAATGCACATTGTTAATCCAGTTGCTTTAAAATTAATAAGCCATCCTACATCTTATTACATCAAATAAAAATTCAACATCTACACTGAAATTTATGCATCTAATGCAAGCAATCAAATACTATTACAAAATATCTACAGTAAAATCAATGCATTAGTGCAAGCAATCAAATAGGATTAAAAATCAGCATCTACAATGAAATCAATGCATCTAGTGCAAGCAATTAAATACAATTTGAAATCAACATCTATACTAAAATCAATGCATCTAATGCAAGCAATCACATATAATTAGAAATCCACATCTACACTGAAATCAATGCATCTAGTGCAAGCAATCAAATAGGATTAGAAAAAAAAATCTACATTGAAATCAATGCATCTAGTGCAAGCAATCAAATAGGATTAGAAACTAACTTCTATAGTGAAATTAATGCATCCAGTACAATCAATCAAATATGAATATAAATCAACATCTACACTGAAATCAATACATTTAGTGCAAACAATCAAATAGGATTAGAAATCAACATCTACACTAAAATCAATGCATCTAGTGCAAGAAATATTCTTTCCTTCCTCCCCCTCCATCTCTCATTCTTTATCTTATTATCTCAACCCCCAAAACACACATGTTCTCTGTCTCTCCATATCTATCCCTCCTTTCCTTCTTCTCTCTATCTCTCTCTTCTTCTCTCTCTTCACCTTCCATCTATATCTCTATATCCCTTTGTCTCTCTAAATCACCCGCAAAACATACACACTCTTTCTCCATATCTATCTATCTCTCCCTACCTCTTCCTCCCCCCCTCTCTCTTCCCCTTCTCTCCCTCTCTCCCCCCTTCTATCTTTCTTCCCCTCATACTCTCCTCTCTCCCTCTCTCTCCATGTTCCTTATCACACACACTCTCTCTCTCTCTCTACCTTTCTCTCTCTATGTCTTTCTTCTTACCTCCCTCTCTCCCCCCGTCCAACCCCATATCTCTCCATCTCCCTCTCTCCTTCTCTCTCTCAAGTCCTCTCTCTCTTCCTTCTTCTCTCTCCCTCTCTCTCTCTCTCTCTCTCTCTCTCTCCCTTCTCATCATCTCTCCTTTGTCTCTCTATCTCACCCCGAACATGCACACTCTCTCCATCCCTCCCAAATGTTACTCCTTCTCTCTCTCTCTCTCTCCAATTTTCTCTCTCTATGTCTTTCTTCTTCCCTCCCTCTCTCCCCTTCTCATTCCCTCTCTATCTCTCCTTCTCTCCTCATCTCTTCCCTTCCTCTCTCTCATCCTCTCCCCTCCCTTGTCACATTCTCTACTCTCCACCTCTATTACTTTATATTAATCCAAAGTTAGTTAAAATTTAAATATTAGACTATAATATTTATTATTATTTTTAATATTAAATATTATTTAATAGTTTTTTTTACTTGCTGTAACAAATATCCATAGAACTAACATTCAAATTAATATTCATATTACATTTTGACTTCGAACAATATTTATGTCTTTAAAAATCTTAATATATTCATAAGATATGGTATTTCTTTTAAGATATATTTTACAATAATTAAAATAAATATAAATATTGAGTTAGGATTCTCATTCTTGGTATTGAATTAACCTTTTTCCTTTTATTAAGAATTATTGATAAATATGTTTAAAATGTAAAAAACATCTGTTGAAGATAAATTTATGATCCATTTATATTCAAAGAGTAAATTTTACATTCTTGGAGTATTAATTATTTCTAAAAAATTACTTGATAAAATATAATATTTTTATCATCCAATTTTGAAAAATAAATAAATTATCAAAAATACTTCCTTATTTTAATATTAACCTCTATTATTTCATAGCATTATCATCTATAAATTAAAATAACTAACCATCCAACTTATAATGAATTTATGATAATCGAAATTCTTACACTGATAAATGTAAAGTACATATAAAACATCAAAACTCTTATGAGTGAAAGCTTGTTCGTAATGAGTATATGATATTATTTACTTCCAATTATACTTGTAAGTCGGTTCATTATTTTAACAAAAAAATTACCCAAATATACTTTTTATGTATCACATTTGATTTAACTAAAATATAATAATGTGCCATTAGTTATTAGTCAGATATGAACAGCCATTTATCGTAGTGGACAACTATATCTAGAACACTAAGGAAAGGTCAATCCAACATGATATAACAATCCAACCTGATATAACAATAGTTTAATGATTATGATTATTTTTTTGTTTGGAAAGTTTTGGAAATTTCAGTTATATTTTGAAAATTTTGATAGAGATTTTTTGTAAATTTAAGTCAAAGCTATTAAACTTCATAATTTTAGGTGTCTTAAAAGTTTTTGATGGTGCTAAATATATTTCCATCATCAAAAACATGTTTCAAAATACTACTTTTAAAAAAAAAAAAAAAAAAAAAAAAAAAAAATCTGCTAAAATTCCAACCATTTTTACTATCCAAACAACAATTCTTCTGCCTCACGACTCCCATCTGCAAGAACTGAATTCAGAGGTTTATAATTGATGACAAACCTTGGGATACCCCTAATCTGATCTACCCTTTTCTTTACATAAAACCCATAACAATTCCATGGGCTATTTGATTCTCTTATTAGTCTTCTGTCAAGCAGTTGTTGGATCTCTTTCTGGCAAAGATCCCTATATTCTTTGCTCATAGGGATTGCTCTGCTTTTGCAGGGTTTTCCTGCAAATCCTTCTTTATATGGCAGCCTGATAGTATGTTGTTTTTGATGCCAAAAGGCATTCGGCTCTTCTGAACAGCATTTTTCTTCTAGCTGTTGCTTCAAATCTTTAATTTTGCGTTTTACCTGAGGCAGCTTTAGCTGTTCTTCAATCCTTAGTTTACCCTTGAGATCTTTGAGGTCTGTTAGTAAGGATTCTGCCTTATCTAATTTCTGCATTGCCTGTACCATAGTAGAGACTCTTGTACTGGAAACATAAGGCAGTATAATATTCTTCCTTTTGCCTCTTGATGTGGGGACTGAGATAAAGTAACCAGATCTCCCTCCTTTCAACCTAGCTGAACCATGTGGTTCAACTGCAGCAAGAAATATATTTCCTAGAATACAATCAATAGGAATATCCACAACAACAAACTTCATATATACACAATGTGAATCAAAACACAATGAAGCTTTTGGAACTTCATACTGAAGCTTCTTATTTCCAAGACCCACAACCTTTCTTTCAGCAAAGACCCAATATCTGGCTGGAATGTTTTTCATATTAAGGATATTAATATCTGCACCTGAGTCTAATAATGCGGTCATTTGAATTTTTTTTCCTTGAATACAGATATTTACCTTAACATGATGTTGCTGACAGGTAACAGTAAATAATCTCATGTCCTTGAATCCAAAATTTGGATTACCTTCAGCAATTTGGACCTCTTGCGCATGTGCAGCTGGGTTCCAAGAATCATCCTCGTCTTCTTCTTCTTCTTCATATTTCTAGCTAGTCGTAATTTGTTTGCCTTTCTGCAATTCTGCAATCTGAGCTTTGATTGTAGAGATATCAGATTTGATGTGGTGGATTTCTCCACTTACTTCACCAAGAGTAAGTGACCTTATTCTTCCTGGTTTTTGGTGATGCATTTGAAAAGACTTCGTATTGCGCTCATAGGATGCATCAACAAACAACGATTTCTTCCCTGATTCCTTAGAAGCTTTAGTTTTCAATTGGTCTGTGAAAGCTTCTATCAGTCTATTCTTCATATCGCCATCCTTCATGCTCTGATTTGAGACAGAATTTTTAATTCTGATTCTTCATCAGTCGATGCCATTAGCACCTTTTATTTAGGAGGCTTTTGTTTTTCTTCTTCACTCGAGCTGCTAAAATCATCAGAATCATCTTCATACATGGCATGGCAAGCACATTCATCAGAATCATAAAATGAGCATTCTGATGAACCTGATTCGAAGTATTGGCCCATGTTTGCTTGAAATTCTTCTTCTGTAGAGCTAAAAGAATCAAGAGAAGTTTCTTCTAGCTGGTGCTGTTGTGTTGTATCTCTGATTGTGAAATTGGGGCACCTTTCAGTGACATGAGTCGCAGATCCACATTTAAGGCAAACAATAAGGCCTCTATGCTCTTTTTTGACTTGTTTGGCTTTTTGAGCATAGACAACAGTCTTCTTCCCTCTGTTAAGCTTTGATTCTTCCCCTTGTGGGCACCTTGAGGCAGTATACCCATTCTGCCCACATAACCAACAAGTGATTTTGTTCCATTTTTCTTGCTTAGCAGAATGCAGATGGATGTCAGAGGGGTTGTAATAGTGAGTGTTAGCTGTGTTATGTAAAAGGATAATAAAATGGATTCAAGCACTCTCAAAGGCTGTAAACACACTTAAGTTGATGCCAAGCCAACCATTTCTGATATTCAATTCTTCAAAATTTGGCTAAAATCTTCCTACCCGTTGAAGAAGTTGCAAGAGGAAAGCCCTTGGAGGAGCGGAAATACACTATCGGGAGGCACAAATACTCTAAAATCATGAAAAATCTCAAATCGCAGGCTTAAGGGTCCGAAATCATATCAGCCATTGGATCTGGCCAATCAACGATCCAGATTGCATCGGCATACCGCAGTCGGAGCAGGCGGGCAGTGGCAGCGACACAGGAGACCTCACCGATGTGTGATCGTCGATATCGCATCGACGGGTCGCAATGGAGGACTTACAAGAGGTCTGGGCCTTTATATTATGCGATCGCCGATATCGCATCAGCGCTTACAAAGGGGGCAGGGCCTTTTGCATGGTTATGTTTGCGATGCGATAAGCCGAACTCGATGGCGCTATAAATTTTTTCTCATAAATTTTCGGGTCCGCGGTGATATCGCTATCGGCACTTTTAAAAGGGGCGGAGCTTTTATATAAGGCATGTATGCGACTCGATGGGTCGGACCCGATATCATTATGAGTGATTCTTCATAAAATTTCAAGTCTGCGCAAGGGTCTTTTTCAATGTATTTCGTGTATAAGGGGAACACAAAGGAAAGCTTAATAAGTGCCGATAGCGATGAAGCCCGGACCCCATGGGGTCCGGCAGATAAAAGTTTATATATTTTCAGTTCCAGCGAAGGCATTTCTTTGTGTTTTTCAGTGTTTTTATATATGTTTCCAAATATGAGGAATCGGTGGTATGGGCCCATGTTGCAGTCGTCATATCGCAATCGGGGAAATCAGTGGTGCATAGCAAATTGCATGTATGGATGCTGATGCGATGTGGCCCGGACCCGATGGGTTTTCAAAGCAGAATGGCATAATATTTGAGGTCCGCAAAAGCCATTTTTATGATTTTGGGACATTTTTACATGTATTTTCGAATACAATGAAACAGAGGATTGGCCGGTTAAGATATGCAGTGTGACCCGAAAGGCAAACCCGATAGAAAAAATATATGTATGTGGGCCCTTGATATTCAAAAAATAGCAAGGTGGGTTGTATTTCTCAGTGGCGCAAAGATGATGAAAGCAAGCATGCAGCAGTACAGCGCAGTAGGTAGTTGCCTTCAAATAACAGTATGGCCGAGCAGGAAAGAGGACGTGCCCCAAACAGATCAACATTTATCAGTCATGATGGAGCCATTTCAATGTTTAGCGACTGCAGTTAATCAACAGTATGGCCGAGGAGGAAGTAGGACACCGCAGATCCAGTCAAAGCATTCAATGGCTATGGGCTTCACCCATATTTCATTCCACCTACCCAAAAAGGACCGCAGAGCACCAGATAGGGACAAATCTATTCAAAACACAGTCAGATTTGTATCAGAGGGCCATTCCTAAATGTAAATATGGTTGGTGGCCATTTATGGGCTCCTCCACGCATTGTTTAACAGAGATATTTTGTATTGTAACACTATATATACTCAGAACTCAGATGTAATCAGGTGATGAGTGTTTGATGAATGAGAGCTAATTATAGCCTTCTAACTTCTGGAGACTGTAACTACTTTGTAACCTGTAGCGTCTGGTCTTCATTTCTAATTGATACAAGCTTCTTTTGCTGTCAATTGCTCACTTTCCATTTCTCCTTCTTGTTCCAGGCTGTGCCTGTTTTGCATTCGTGCATTTGTTGTAAATGTTAGCATTAGAGGGGCTGTCATCCCACCTCTGTGTTAGAATTTGGCATGTATAACTGAACATGTATGCAGGTTTCTATTGTTGTAATGCATAGAGAGATGTCATCCTGTCTATGTATTAGAATCCAGATTTACAGACCTTTTACTGGTTGCCGCCGGCCATCACAGGGTCCTGTGCATCCGCTGGGGTGATTAGTTTTCTTCATTATCACCTTTACCTTAAGCTGTGAGTAATTGGTGGTTAAAAGCCTTGTAGTCTGGAGGTGTTCACCCATGTCTGGGGTCAATCATAGTAGAAGTGGTTATCTGGCTTAAAGGTGCTGCACATCCTCCATTTATCCATCATTTCATCCAATAGAATTGTTAAATTTTTAATGTTCCTGAGCATCACTGATATACAACCTAGGTGAGTTTCTTGGGGTGATAACATAAATTGGTGCCGTTGCCAGGGAGAGGAGAATCGAAGCTCAGCTTCCCTGGGAGAACGACATAGTTTCAAGCTTTGATGACAGACAAGGTTTGAACACAGAATTTGGTTGTAATCATCTATCTAGCGACTCCACAGGTGGAAAACCATCCTTGGCGACTCCACTTTGAAGTTCTAGCTCAGTTTGTGAGGCATACTAGAAGAAATCCGCAGAAGTTTCCAGCTGAACCATTGCTTGACCCTGAAAAAGTTGTTAAATCGAAGAAATCATCAAAGAAAGGGGCATCAGGATCAGGTAAGCCTAAAAACTCTGATTTATCTATGAAAGATGAGTTTATAGCTGAAGAATCACAGCTTGAAGTTTTATAGCCCACCACTGTTAGCAAATAAATTCTTTTAGAGATCAGTTCAGCCCCTTTTGCAGTCAGTTCTCCTTTGAATCTCAGTCCAAAGAGAGTTTCCCATACTGTCCAAAACATCCCAATATCCTTCCCATCCATTACATTATCTCCTACTGCTCTATCTGTTAGTATTCTTCCACATATTTCAAAGATGGCAGGACAGCAAGCACCTACCAGGATTGAAAGGATCATTGCTGCTAGATATGGACCGTTGGTCTTGCCTGTACCTTTAAATGCCATGCCTACAGGAGAATATAAAAAATATATGCCCAAATTTACTGGAACAGAGGGAGTGACAGCGGAAGAACATCTTGAAGCTTTTTATAGTTATGCTGACAATTTAGATATCAGTGAGAATGACGTATGGATGAGAGTTTTTGTCCAGGGCCTTGATGGAGAGGCTAGGAAGTAGTTTAGAGAATTACCCCAGAGATCTATAACAGATATTGAAGCATTAGATGAAGCATTTTTGAAGCAATGGGGAGATAAGAAGGACCTATTATATTATAATACTGAGTTCTGGAAACTTGAAAGAGAAAGGGTGATCTTTGCCTGATTTCAATAATATTTATAAGATGTATAGTAAAATACCAGCTGAGGTAAAGCCCTACCCCCACCACTGCCAAACTTACATATGCTAATGCTTTTGACCCTGATTTCTGCTTACTGTTGAGAGAAAGAAGATGCCCTACTTTAAATGATATGCAAGAAGCAGCCCTCGAGGTGGAATCAAATATTATGGCAGCAGAGAAGTTGAAAAGTCAAATTGATAGGAGAAAGCTGAGAGGGGAGGTTTCTTCTCCTCAGGCTCCAACTTCAGATCCTAAGTTAGACAAAATGACTAAGATTATAGAGTCATTGGCTGCTGAAGTTTCAAGGCTAAAAGTAGAGCAGGCTTCAGCCAAAACAAGGCAGAAAAACACGTTTTCTCCAAGAAGTCCAAACCCATTCAGACAAGCAAACAATCAGCTACAAATCATGCAAAGAGGTGAGCAAGCCAAAGAAGATCATAAGGTTAAAGCTCCTTTTCAAAATGCAGTAATGGAGGGGGAACAATTTGAAGAAGAGGAAGATGAAATTCACTGCATGGAAGATAAAGGTAGTGCTGTATTTTTAACATTGGCTGAATATGAAGAGTCATTGCAGCAAGAGCAAAACAAGCAAGGATGGGACACTGGTGCTGTGCTGCAATTAGGTGAACAGCAGCGCAAATATAATCTAAGATCCAATGCAAATAATGCCAAAGAAACAATTGCACAAGAAGTTGCTGCCCAAGTAGCTGCACAGCATACCAGGCAAAGAAGATCAGCAGCTGATCCGGTCATCCTCAAAGTTCCAGTCCAAGAGGTAAAAACTACTGATAAGCCTTTCTCTTCTTTCAGTTTTGAATCAGAAGTTCAAAAATTGAAGGTTGTTGTGCCTCTGGCTGACTTGGTCAAGAGTGAATTGTTCAGAAAACCCATCCTTGAGGCCCTTGATCTCCAGTCTAAACAAACCTCCATGGACTCTGTCAACTTGCAAGATGATAAGCATGCTATTGTGCTTAGTCCCATGATTGAACCTGCTGATAATAGTTCTCCATCTTTCTATGTTTCATTGACTATCCATGATAAAATCCTCCATAATTGTCTGCTAGACACAGGCGCTAGCCACAATCTAATGCCTAAAACTGTCATGGAAGAGTTAGGCCTTGATATCACTAGACCCTGTCATGATTTGTTCTCTTTTGATTCAAGGTAGGTAAAATGCCTTGGATTGATTAAGGATCTAGCCATTACCTTAACCCAGCTACCTATGAAGAGTATGATGATGGATATAGTGGTGGCCGATGTCCCTCCGAAGTTTGGTATGTTGTTGTCTAGAGGGTGGATTAAGAGATTAGGAGGGACATTACAGAATGATCTATCTTATGCAACTGTCCCAGTGTTTGGAGGAGAAAGCAAGAGATTATATAGAGAAGCATAGCTGGCATATATCATTAGTGATGAGAAGAATCCCACAAATCATCCGATATATGCAGTGGACACTGATTTTGGTGCATGCATTCTTCAAATAGAAGAATCTCAGAAGGCCTCATTGCAGGTTAGGAAACAATCAGATTAGGCCGAGCATGATATAGAAGAACAGATTTGGGAGATGTTTTTTGATGGAGCTTGCACCAAAGAGACTGCAGGAGCAG